>VZUI01083479.1:0-51036 GCA_013401135.1 Cettia cetti
TTTTTTTTTTTTTTTTTTTTTTTTTTTTTTTTTTTTTTTTTTTTTTTGTCATGACTTGATAGTGTAATTATATCCAAACTCAGCTCACACCCCCAGCACTAAGTTTGAAAGGACTTACAGAAAGTAACAAAGTCGCCCCATATAGCAGGTTTTGCTTCACTGGTTTTTATTCATGAGTTTGTTACATGACAATTTATTGAAGCTGATTTCTTTACTCACTGATGTGATTAAAGCAGTATCACCCCAGAGAGTTCCTGTTGGCCTGTACATATCACTGCAACCCTCTCAGCTTCCTCCAAAGCAAGGGCAGAGCCCCACTCTGCGGGAAATTTGGCAGTGAGGTCTGTTCTCATTTCATAATGGAGCCATTTTGTCTGCTCTCCCTTTGTCTAGCTATAATTTCTTCCTGATGACTTGATTAAAGGATTAAAAAAAAAAGCAGCATGGTAATTCTGATCTGGAAGAGCACAATAAATACCAGGAGAAGTGCTGTGAAGCAGTGCTTCACCCTCAGAGTGGCTCAGAGATAGATAAAGAAAGCGCTTTGGGCTGGGAGCTGAACTACCTGTTCTGATGAGCAGGTAATTGCCAGAGTGAGTATGACATGGAGGCATGAAAATGGGGTGAAAAGGCACAGCAGAAGTACAAGCAGTACCTTCAGTGCTCACATCCTGTTACCTAAGTAGTGCTTTTCTCACACCACTTACTTACCACCTCCCAGAAGGAAGGATTTCTACAGCTAATTTGTGGAACGACTTATCAGTAGGCTGTCTGCCTGAGGATGCAGAATTTGTAGTGATTATTGTAGCCTTTTCCTTCCCAGAGGCCTGCTCACAAGAGATTACATGGCATTGCTCAAAAAGCAGGCAAATAGCCTTCATAAGCAACATAACATTTTTTCTGGCTTATATCTTCATTTTAGTTTCATTTTTTTACAAAACGAGGATGTTTAAACAATGCCCAACCCTAGAAACAGATGGATTCAGACTGACAGATTCCTTCAGGATGTGAATACCTAGATTCCAATTTGCTCTTCCACTGATTTTATTTTTTTCCTACACTATTGTTAAATTAATTGGAGAAAAATGGTAGGCCACAACAATTTCTGTTCAAACTCAGACACACCCTGGTGGTTTCCAAACCTCCTCCAGGGACTCATCTTTCCTGCACAGCTGCTTTACCAGGTTACTAAATGGGGTTACTGTCAGGAGAAACCTCCACGGAACCCTATATGTTCCTTTTTTATTTTCTGACAAAATTTGCTTTCTTCTGAAAGTGAATCTTTACCCCAAAAAGGCATGAGTGCTTTAATTTAGAATAGATGCCTTTTCAAAGGAACTATCCCAGGCCAGGTAAACACCACCAAGCTCAAAGCAATAACTGGACTGAAGTTTTTGTGTGTTTTAGGCTCAGGACAATCACTCCACACTCTCTGCTGCGATCAGGAGCAGGCTGGGAAAGGGCACAGCTCCAGCAGCTCCTGCCTCACGTTCTGACTGCCCAGGAGGAATGGCTCTTGTAGTGATCTGAGTGGGCAAACAAAGGACTCTGGTTTCTGAAGTGGCCAAAGGCTGAATTCACTTTAAAAAAACCCCAAAATCCAATTGAGAAAAATGTTTTATTTACTTTATTTTTAAATAGCTGGGAAGAAAGTATTTCCCTAGATGATATAGTAATATTCAAATGTGATTCCCTGAGAAATATCCCAACTAAGATACTTAATTTTAAATTAGTTAAGTGGTTATTTGGCTGAAAGGGATTTTACAAACAGGATCTACTTATGAGTCTTCAGGCTAAGGAAATATTCTAGTGAAGTTAATTAAGAATGGGATTCTTTACTAACTGTGTCTGCTGGTTAATATGATAATCAGGACCATGTTTGCAGCTACTGAGAACTGTAATCAAACACCAGGAAAAAAAAGGTAATAATAATCCTCATGCTTCACAGTTTGTTTGTTTGTTTTTTTTAAGGAACCTTCTGGCTGCAATTATAAATATTATTTAATATAGTGCCAGTATTACTTGTCTCAAATCTACAAATTGTTAATATGCTGGTGTTTTAGGATTGAACAAGATTCAGAAGAGGAGGAAGTCTGGCAAACTTTATTGGTAGAATCTTCTGATAAAGGGAAAAGGGCTTTTATTTTTCCTCATTTTTGTAAATTTCTTCTAAAAGGCTGACATAGAAAAAAATTAAAATTGGAAGTGTTTGATTAAAAAGGACAGTCCTGTTTTCTTAATAAAATGACATTATTTTTAGTAAAATAATGTAATAGATTGTTTGGGGGGTTGTTTGGTTTTCTCCAATGTCACTTCATACTTGGGAAAAGAAGAAAATCTGGTGTTACAAACACAACAGGGAGGAGTTTCCAATGTGTGAGGAGAGGTGCATAACACTCCTCAGCATTTCTATCCTAGCAATTAATCAGCACAGGGTGTTGATAAATGAGGGCCAGCTTGGAAAGACAGGGGAGGAATCTCCTTGGCAGGAGCCTTTGGGAGCAGTCTTGTGGAGGAGACTTTGTGGCAGTGTGGAAATCATTGCCCCCATTTATTGGCTGATGAGAGTTCCTGGCAGGTGAGCACGGGGTGTTGAAGACCAGGCAGCACTTCCAGGGTTTGCTTCATGGCAATGGCCACTTAGAACACAAACTTGCACTTCATACAAGTAGAAATGCCCAAAGGGTAAATAACTTAATCTTTCAGATCTGATGCCAAATTCTGTATGAGAATGGGCCTTGATAACTCTGATGGACTCTCAAAGCTTGGCTTGTAGCAAATCTTTTAAATTCTGTTCTTCAAGAAAAATAAAGCATTTTTAGCTTTTTGAAAATTATGACTGGAATTCACACAAGGAGTCCTCTGTTTGCTTATAAAAGTCTGCTTTTAACTGTACACTTTACAGAACTCTTCGAAAAAAGCACTTATATATTCAAAGATACCAAAATCAATGGCTACCTAGTGTCCAGTTAATCCAACCAGCAGATGTCTGTAGATAGCTGGTGGAGATTGTCTGCAGACATGATGTTAATGCTTTTTTATCATCTAGTGAGAAGAGAAAAGAAAAAAAAAAAGCATAAAAAGGGAAGCTTTAAAAATATTATTATTGCTATTTGGTTTATTAATAATAATATTTATAATAATATTATTAATGATATTATTATTATTTCCCCAGGTGTTCAAGTCCTAGCTTCCTCATAGTTTGTGCATGTTTTTTCTTAATATGAGGGAAAAGACCAAGATCTGAAAATGGCATCCAACCTCAGAGCTAAAAATACTCATAATTTCTCCTTGTTATCTGTTTCTCAAGAGTAAAGGTTGTCTTTTTCTGCAAGTTTTGGAAAAGTGCATGTTAGTATGTTGATATGCACAGTGTGGAAATCAGAATAACAAAAGAGAGCCAATATAATCTATTTTTTGCATCTAGTTCAAACAAGTAAAAAAGTAATGCTGTCTGCCTCCTTCATTATCATCATAATTAAAATGGATAATTAGAAGAAATATTATAGAAATGAATGAAAAGTTCAAGCAAAACTAAGGATGGAAGGTAAATTTCCTCTCCCTAAAACCAGAAATTTGAAATTAGAAAAAAGAAAAAAAAAAGTGCAATAATCAAAGGGGAAGGACTCATTGCTTTTAATTAATAAAAATGTTTAGAGGTAAAATAGATTTCTATGGATGGATCACAATTTCATTTTTGATTAGAGCTGATAAGTGTAATCCACTGAGTGCCTGGGGACTTCAAGCAGCAAAGTGTTGCTGCAAATAACCCAGTGTTTATTTTCCCCTGAAGTTAAATCCAATAACCCTGACAGTGCCTGAGAAGAAACAACTCTTCTTGTAAAGGTATCAAAGGGCTGAGGCACCTTAAAAACTGCTGTAAATGAAGGAAGTGCTTCTGTTTTACAGATAAACACCAAGGCCATGTGCAAGCTGTGGGCTGAGTCTTTGGGCTCCCTCATGGAATGGCAGGAAGCAGAAGGCAGTGTGCTAAGCATTCAGGTCAACATGGTATGGAAACGGGGGAAAAAGTAACCCAGTAATGAAAAATGAGTCCATGTGGGTGGGCAGGTCAGCCCCTCTGATGGAGCACTGCTGGCAGACTGACCAGGCAGCTTTTCTCTGCAGCCACATCCAAGCTCAGATGGGTCTGCTGGCTCTGACCCTGGTCCAGGCTTAGCTAAATATCATGACAAGTGAGAATCATAACCCGACTGCTGATTTTAGGACTGCAAGTGAGGAAGAAAAGCCTCTGGCCTCATGAGAGGCCTCTCTCTTATCCATTAAAGAAATGTTTTTCAGAGTGTAAACATCATCTGGGAAACAAACTGCTTTCTGTGGCTTTGAAAATTTCCTTCCTGAGCTGCAGATTATTTTGGGATCAAGTTGCCTTTCACCCTGTGACAGTCAGTAGCGTCAGAGCCTCTAGTCACTAATGGAACATCAATAATTAACCAAATGGTTGTCCTGCAAGTTCATCTCTAGTGGAAAAAACCTTTTATCTGCACAAGCCAGGGCAGCAACAGGGGAGAACCTACTCCATGAACAGCCCGCTGCAAGATTTTATGTAAGAAATCAGTGTCTTAGTGATGCCTTTACTGTTGTCAGACGTTTACTGTTACTATTTATCTATGGTTAGATGTTTATTATTGTTAGTTGTTTACTATTGTTAGATACTTACTTATTATTGAATACCTATTATTAGTAGGTATTCAGAATAGAGACTGGACAAGGAAAAGGCCTTGAGGGGGGAAAGTTTTAGCTCTCATGTTTTTCACATTTCGTGCTGCCTAGGGGTGTAGTTCTGAGCATCATATTAAGTGCCAGTACGCTTTCTTCACAGAGTAGGCAGGCAAAACAAATCCTTTTCCTGCTAAAGACCAAGCACAACAACTACAACTTCCAGGCTCAAAAGCATAAACAGTGGACTGAAGGGAGAAATAAGAAGGATGAGACCTCACAGCCTGAAGATGTAATCGGAAAACTAAACCCCAATATGGACCAAAAACTTATAAAAGTGTGAGACCTCGTGATGGGCTGTCCATTTTGTGACCATTCTTGGTCCCCCTTGGGTGTAGCCCTGGTCAGGCTCATGTTCTGCCCAAGGTGTATCCTAAAAGCTTTTCAAAAAATGCCTACTTCATTCTCTTGCTCTGGCCAGTCTCTGTTTCAGGCCAGCCTTCCCAAAGCATCATCAGAGGCCAGCCTGTCCAGTCCTGTGGCTCTGCAGCAGGGGCTGAGGTAGGATTTTGGCTGTATGTTCATTATGACATCTTCTGGATCTCCTGAGCAAGCACTTTCCAGAGACAGTAAGTACAGCTAAGTACAGCTGTTCAGGGGACTTCAGCTCTGACCAAACATCATCACTTCACACATAAAGCCACAGAAGGAGCTGGAAGAAACCTCAGCTCCTTCCTCTGGACATTTTGTAGCTTCAGGGAGCATGAGGGAGGGTTACAGCAGTTTGAATCTCACACTCTGTGTGGGACTAGGCAAGTATGGAATGTGGGGAAGTTATTTGCTGTGAAGGATCTGGTGTAAATATTCCACAAAGCATACACCAGCCAATTCTCAACAGAGCTGAATCTTATCCACTCACCTCATGTGACATCAGTTAGGGATCACTTCAAGGGAGCAGTCTGCTTCAGAGGTTAAGGAAAAGTTTCCAACTTTAGCCAAAATGTCAAGGGCAGGACTCTGCACTGAAACTGCCTCAGGCCCAGGAAGGACCCTCAGCCTGGAGTGCACCCCACAAGGAGAGAGAGCCCAGATGGGGACAGCCCAGACCCTTCTGGGGTGGAGATAAAGGTTCAGCCCGTCACTGCAGGGAATCCAACAAGGATGTTCCTTTCAAGAAGGAAGGGTTAATTGTCGAAGCTTTTCTTCCTGAAAGCACTCTGTGACATTACATTTAAATGTGCTGCATGCATTATTCATCTCTTTGCAGCTAGCAGCCAGAGCAGAGGCAGCTGTCAGTCCAATTCTTGTTTCAGAGCTCTGCCCTACAGCTGCCTCATGGGGGGCACAAGAAGGAATGATGAGGTCCATGGGACCAGGGTCCCACGCTCTTGGGCTGGGGAGCAATTATTTGCAAGGGTAGCTGCAGTCCCAGAAATGTCACCATGGCCAGCTTTGTTTAGGGAAGGCTGGAGGAGGAATTTGCTTCAAAAAAGGAGGATTTTTCTTGCATCTGTGTTATGTCAAAGGCAGGCAAACGTGCCTCTCCTCTCAAGGGTTTTGCTACAGTCCTTCTCTTGCACCTTTATCTCTCAGGGCTTCTCCATAATAGAGTATAAAACTCTCAAAACTTTGAGATTCCAGTTTATTTTCTCTGGAGTGTGTAGAGAAGGTCTGCTTAAGGTCCACTCATGAAAATGGCCCAAGATTACAATGTGAGACCCAACCTGCAATACAGAGGTGATAAGAAAACTCTGTCTCCTAATGTTTTTACCTTTACTGCCAAGGTGCACACAGCACCTAGCACTGGGGATTGCACCACAATGCAAAGAAGGAATACATCTTTAAATCCTCACACTGAGAAAAATAACAACACAGATTTCCTTTACATCCCTCTTTCAGCACAGTAAGAGAAAGCCATATTCCTCAGTAGTAAAAAAGGGAAAGGAAACAGATACAGTTAAAACTGTAGATGAAATATATCTCTTAGGCTAATGACTTGGTACATGATAGCACTTTGATCTTATCAATTAGAAAACAATCTGACTTCAGTCTTTTCTTCTGGGTATTATGTCCAAGATCATACCAACACTCTAAACTAAAAGGAACTGTTTTAGCTCAAGTATTATTTATTCACATGCTTTATGATTCTGTTTCATGGAGAAATGCAGGGACAGCATCTCATTAACTGAGGGAAAATAAAGTTTTCTTTTTCAATACCATGAAGATGGTAGCTCTGCAATCAGGGGTAATGTTTAAAACACTGAATGTACCTAGAGATATAATGTGACAGGGAAACTTCTCATGCATTCAATGAGAGGTGACAGCACGCAGATAAAGTACTAATCCCTTGTTATCAGCTCAGGGTACCACACTAAATGCAATTGTCAGAGAGTCTCAGCAGAAGTTGACAGGACCAAGACAGAGTTCATTCAGGGTCACTGGAAATTCCTGCTTCATTTTCATAAGCACTTTAGCAAGTACTTCAAGAGTCCTGCTTTTCAGAATGAGTTTAAGCAATCAAATGTAGTCACATATTAAGAGCAAGCAATTGTTTAAGGCCCAAGTCCCCAAAAGTGTTTGAACACCAACTACTGATTTCCAGGAAAGGCAATCCAGTATTCTAGCTCAAATGTCCTGCTAGGTGGATTAGTATACATCTCTCTGCAGCCACAATGTCTGTCTCCTCTGTATGTTTGGATGATGGTAGAGAATCAGCTCCAAATTGGGAAAATACTTTCTATGACTTTTTAACCATATTTTAACTCTCTACTCCTTCTGACAAAGAATGATGAACTTATTTTTTTTTCTTTTTTTCCTCAAGGGAAGACAATATCCTCAGAGAAAATTCATATTGGATTTTATAAGTATTTGGTTCTTTGTTTACTCTCACAGTGTTCATCCATTAGCAGTGAATTACTGTGTTGTTATACAAACCAGAAAACAACCACAAATAACAATCAGTCTCTGCCTCAGGACACACAACAAGCTGAAGAGAATGATCTGAAAATGCTGTGGAGAGTTGCTTGCCAAACCAGACTTACTGTTTATGGCCAGAACAGATGCCTGCTAATTCAGGTGGGTACTTAAACTATTAAAGCAGATTATGGCTTCACACACCTCAGTGAGTCACTTACACTCTGGCCATTCCAGCCTGAACGGAGAAGGCTGCAGTGTCCACTTGAACATTCTAGACTAATGATTGTTAATTACACTGGGGTCTGCCCAGGCCTGAAAACTATGTCCTCCTTCAATGAGAAAACCCAGGACTCCTGGACTCCTAATATGCCATACCACAGCCTTGGTTGTTGAGGACCTTTGACTACTTATGTGCATATATAAATTCAGATCCTGAGGTACAAAACAGAACATTGAACCAGGATCCTGTTATAAGAAATGGCTGCATCCTGACTTGAAAAGGAGAGAAGTTCAGTTTTCTTCCTTTTTTTTCTCAGCAACAGGCATCCACTGCCATATGGCAAGCTGACAGAAACTTCCTCGGCTTCATTTTATTCACATGTAAATTAATCAGTAATGCTAATAATTCAGACTCTCCTTCATCATTACTGGCAGAAGCAGAGCCAAAAAAAAAAATTTTAAAGGAACATTTTACAGAGACTGTACAGGGAAGTATAAGCATGGACAGGGAATGGAGCTGGAGTTCCAGGGAACTGCTCAGAGACCTGTCACTGTTTGTTTGGAAAGCAGAAAAAGTGAGGACTGAGAAAGTTACCTTTATATTGGCATCTTGCTTCTCGGAACTGTATTTCCCCCATTTGTGAATATCCATGTCTTTTTTAGACTATCAACTGCCTCCCTCCTTTTTTAAATATTGTTATTGATCCCCATCAGGGATAGAGGCTAAAATGAGCAACAAAACCATGGGCCTTCATTTAGAGACATAATCTGTTTAATAAATATGACTGTAAAAGCAATAAACAATAGCAATTATACATTACGCTACTTTGTATTTAACGAAAGGGAAAAAGAAGATGAAAAAGTACATCAAAAAAAGTAATTTTAAAATTAGAAATAGTTCCAACACTATAAGAAAACTTTTTGATTGGCTTACTATAAAAATAAGTTGGCTAATGTTGGACTTCAGTGGGTACTATTATACAGTTGCAGCCAAAACTTTCCCATCGTTCTTAAAGCTGTAGTTGCAAACATAATAGCAAAGCCATACAAACTGCTGTGTTTCCACCAGTCCTCAGAGAAACTATAGAAAGAGGCAGAGGACTCTGTACTGTGATTAACCTTTAACTACTACGGGCCTAATGTCCTTGGTATCATTTTTGTTTTGCCAGCAAGTGGGTTGATTTAGGTTTGTGCTCAGTTTGTGACGGAGAAATTCAATCCCCCCACCACCACCAGTAAACCCCTGCCCTGGGACTCTGGGCCACACTGGCCATGCTGCTTTCTCCTGGTTTTGACTCAGGTTGCCGTGGGCAATGGCTACTGAAGAAAACCCACCTATGTCAGCCATCAGGTGCCTCCTATGTGTGCCCCACTGATCATGAACTGGATCTGCTTGCCTCCACCTAACATAGTTGGGCAAGTGTACACAGGTTACAGTTATTTCTCTCAATACAATCCAAACCAAAATCCTGGTGCTGGGTTTAATTACCTGAGTTGGGTCAGAAATCAACAATTGTACTGACCGTGGGCTAGGCTTCTCACAGCTATCCAGTGTCTTTGGGGACTTGTCTGAGGTGTGCTAGTCCTGCTTTCCTGCTGTTCCCTTGCACAGTCTATGTGAACATGTCCTACAGCCTCATTTCCACTTGAAGGGTAAGATACAAGCTTAAGTTACTGGTAAGAGATCAAATCTTGTGTAAGAATGGTCCTGTGCTGCTGAGGCTCAAAATGCATGGCAACAGTCCTAGGCCAAATTCTCCCTTCTCTGCCCACAGTGGCAGGAGCTTGCAGATGTGCAAGCAATGTGAGTGACAAAGAAAGCCATAGAAAAACTGTGCACAGACGTTTCCCTGTTCCCTATTTTATGCCTTTGGGTGACTCTGAAAAGGCAAAGATTTCCTGGGACTTCCTTGGACAAATGCAGCCACCAGCACTATGTGGAGCTCAGGCTGTTGCTTTCTCTCAGCCAAAATTGAAGGTGTAAGGCCGGCACAGAGCACAGTAAGTTCTTGCTGGCAATAACCTCCTGCAATGCATGCTTGTTCTGTTCTGTTTGGGGCTATCCTCCCATGGCACTACCAGTGGGATGCCTTGGTGTGAGCAGGCTCAGAAAGCTGTTCAGGAAGGAGCCTGGCCTCACAGCTGGCATCACCCTCACTCACACTCAGCCTCCTGGCAGTGTGGGGCACAGGCAGCAGCTGCAGCTAGAGGAATGAAGGGCAGAGTCCTAACAGAGAGCTAAACCAGACTGACCAAGAATATTTTCAGTGCCTCAAAACTCCAGTGTGATTTGTGTGTGTGTGTTCTACGGAAGTCTGCTGGAGCAGCTACCCCTCCCACAGCCCAAAGTGCTAAAAGAGCAGTTAAACCTAAAGCCAAGATCCCTAAACACTCCCTCCCACCTCCCACTGCCCCAGCCCTTCTCCCCCCACATCCCAGCCCACCCCTCTCCCTAAAGAAGAGACCCCCCCATGCATATTCTTGGCCTATATCATTATGAATTTTCTACAAATTAGAGACAGATCAGAAAAAAGAGTGAAAGGGTGAGGGGAAGGGCTGCAGGAGTGAATAGTGGTACCAGTTCCTCTCCCCCCACCCCCCACTAAAATTGAACACCTGTACAATGCAGTTCCACTATGGTCTCAGTATAATGTCCACATGCACAGGCTTAAAGCTAAAAACCCTTTGTCATCCGAAGAATTAAAAAGTCCAAATGCAGTGAGCTCTCCCCTTTTTTTAGATACAGATGTTGGTGTCCTCAATTCAACCATTTACATAGGTAGGGATTTCTTTTGTGCTCTGGGGCTCAGCAGCTGTGGAAATACTTCCTGTGGCAAAGAACAAAATAAAAGTCAGTAAATAACATGCATAGCCAAGGAAGACAACTGCAGGTATCACACTGATGGCCTTTGGGATTCAGCTGTTACAGACTGACACATTCTTTCCAGAAATATTATCTTGTCATTCAAACACTGAAGGTGATGTCCTGTTCTTTTGCTAATGAAGATGATTCACCCATGTTGAACGGTAGAGGGAAAGGCAGGAGCAGAGGGGTGGAGGGAAGGAGGGGATGAGGTCCTCAGAGGAAATGTGTAACTCATTTGCAATGATAAGATGTTTTTACCTTAACCTTTGCATCTGCAAAAGAAGTGCCTAAACCACTCACATCCAGAAAATAGGAAAGTGAGGTTTTGCTGCCAGAGTTTGGAGAGAAAATTAAATGATGCAGGGACATTAATTCTGATTCCTCCAAGGCAGGATCCCTGAATGTTAGTCAAAGGCGATGAAAAAAAAGGGTTTCTGAACAAGCATACAAAAGAGAAACACCCAATTACAGTCTTGCTTTGTTTTCCCGAAAGAAAGAAAACTCATTAAAAAAAGAAATTGCTGATTTCCAGAAACAGATGAGGAGCTTGTATAGAAGAGTGCCTTTGCACTTTCTATTCTGTTCACACCTAGGTCCAGACCTTCTCATTTTGTCAATGAGCTCTGATACAGTTTTCTCATTCATCTCACTGACAGGATGCAAAAACACTCTTAGGAAGTTTGTTGGACTGATTCCTTTTGATACATAATTGACTCTGTGTATCTCACACATTTAACTTTAGTGCTTGATCCTGTAGCCACAGGTGCAAACCAAGGAGTTGTAAAAGGCCAGTTTCTGGTTGAGTGCAGTGTCCAGTAGCACAGCTGAAAAATGTATAAAATTCTGGCTGCTATAGAAAGCCAGAAATGCTATAGATGCACCAAATGAAAACCCGCCCCCAGAATTTGCTTTTGATTTCTCTTATCCTGGAGCCTTCTGGGGTTTAAGTTTCCACCTCCAGCAAGAGCAGTTTTGAAGGCACCTTGCATAGAGATAGCAGTGACTGACCCCTGCCACTGCAGTCTGAGTGACCTGTGAAAACATGTTTTTCCCTGCTCCTGGAACAGCATGAACCACCACCACTGCATTCTTTTACCAAGGGGAAGCTCAAAGCCCAAAGCTCACCCAACTCCAGGAAGAGTTCCTGTCTTGAAATTGGGTGTTTCTCTCTTAGCATCTTATAGAAATTTTGCTTTGGAGGTTTCTAGAGGAAAAACAAAAAACAAACAAACAAACAAAAAAAAACACAAACAAACAAAAACCAAAAAAAAAACCAAAAAAAAAAAAAACCACCAAAACAAACAAAATTGTTAAAGTTGAGGACCCACCGCTCTGGGTCTTGGCTTGAAATCTCTTGCTGATCCACAAGCTTTTTGGAAGTCCTCTGTCCAGACTACCTTGGTTGCATTTCCTTTCCTTGGGTTCTGGACTGTGGCCTGAGGTTGCTCTGTATGGGAATACCACATGGGAAGGTTGGTCCCCTCACTCCTTCCTGTGTTCTGCTAGGCAAGGGTATCCAGGTCTGCTGATGGATAGCTACTTAAAAGCTTTTAATAGCTAAAAAAGCTCCTTAGTGAACAGGTTAGGAGAGATCAGCTTTGACAGCAGTTTCATCAAGAGCCTTTGTCCTTTTTCCTCCCAGGTTGTTTCACAGGCTGCAGTCTTAGCACATCACACTCCCCCCTTTATTTGCCCTTTTCCTTGTTCCCTCCCTACAGCAGCCATGGCTCTAAGCCTGCTTTAGCAAACACTCCAATAGATTTTAGAAACATCCTCAGGTAAGATATAAGGTTTATTTAGGCTGATGAAACTGTGCAAATAAGGAATCTCAGTAGCAACTGTGCTTCACTCTTGCCTAAGTCGCAGAATCACAAAACAGCTGGGGTTGGAAGGAACCTCTGGAGAACACCTAGTCCAACCCCTCTGCTGAAACAATTTCACCCAGAGCAGGTTGCACAGGATCATGTCCAGGAGTGTTCTGAATATCTCCAGAGAAGGACACTCCACAACAACCCTGGGCAGCCTTTTCTCTTTAATTCCTCTAAAATAGGCTTATTTGCAGGGATACCTCCAGTCTGGACCTGCAGAATTGTCACCTTAAGAGTGAAAATGAGCATTGCCTAAGCAGTTCTGGCTTTGGCAGAACATGTTTCCAGACTGAAACCTTGCTACTCTATCCCAATACTTCTACTGTAGCCAGGGTAACAGAAAACAGACTGATCCCAGAATGCCCTGTCAAAATCTATTCACTTTAGGTCCTAAAAAAAGCCTGCTTTTGGAAATAATCAAACACAGAGGCCTGTGGGAGAAGTCAGCTGGAGGATTAACCCCAGCTCTCCAACACTGAGATTCCAGGTTTTACTCAGTTTATTTGGGAATCAGCCAGACTAACACTGCTGCTGGCAACAAGGCCTGGCACAGCACAAAGACTCCAGCAGTGAAAACACCAGCAGATATTTAGCTTTTGGATATTACTTACCAAATCACCTGCCCACTTCCATGTTCCAGGTGAGGGTGGCTGAAATTCTGGATATGGGGCTTAGCCCCACAACTGTATCAGCCCCAGCAAAATAAATTACACTGCCAGCAGGGTATTTTTGAGAAGGGGAGGGGATCTACATAGAGCAACTAGGAGAGAGAAAAAGCCTAAAGTTGTTCCCCTCCCTTTCATCACATGGCAGTGAGGGAGAGGGAAGAGTTAGAAGGTTTCCTGTAGCAAAACTAATGTTGCAGCAGAAGAGGATGGGAGGAGGATATGGGAAGAGGGGAGGCTGAGAAAAAGGTTAGCCAATTATAAGTCAGAGTCTGACCAGCTGCAGGATGCTGCAAGTTATTTACCTATGGGGTGGACTTCCAACTTCTCATCTACTAGTTGCTCAGGGCTCATCAGCTCACTTTGAGGGACATTAGGGATGCTTTCCCTCTGACTGACTGGACTGACCATCTCTTGATCTTTTTCATTCTGCATCTGTGCATATATATTAAGGCCAGGAATCTTCCTAAAACATTAACAGAAACCATCATTGTGTGGTACTCTGGCAGATGATGTAGTATCAGCTTTTACAAACTGAAAAACAACCCAAACTCACTCAGAAAAAGAAAACCCAGCAAACACCTCAGCGAAAGGCAGCAATGGAGAGAAGGACATGGCTCTGGGAAGGTCATACCTTTTGAACTTGTAGATGACAAACACAGCTAGTCCCACAAAAACAACAGAGAGGAGCATCAGCATGGCTGAACCACTGTGACTGGGAGTGAGGTCCACCAGGGGAGCTGCAAGGGAGAAGAAGGTTAGAGTCAACCCACAGCCTGAAATGAAAGCTGCTCCCTCCAGAAATACAGTTCATTCTCCCCTCTTATTGCACTTGCAGCATGTCTACACATCTCTTGGGCTTCTTTCTCTTTTTAATCAGCCTGGAAAGAAACCCAAGTTCAGATCAACTGTGGTGCTCAACATATCCCTTGATGTGAAGTTCCACAGCTTTCCCCTTAAAGGACTTTCTTTCAGATTCAAGAAAAAAAAAAGAAAAAAAACCCCAAACAAACAAACAAACAAACAAACAAAAAAACCAAAAAAAAAAACCCCACCAAAACACACCAAACCCAACCTGAATCAAATAGCCTCTCAGTATTTCTCTCAGAGTTTTGCTTGACATCTTGCCATAATCCCTCCCAAAATAAGGCCACCCAACCCATCCAGAAGCATGGATTTACCAGAAACACCAAATGAATGGTATTAAACAGAGTTTCCATCACTCTCACACACATATACAGGAAGGCAGTGAGCCTCCAAGCAGCTTCACACATAGGAGCAGAAGAGTCAGTTGTTCATGGAGACACTACTGCAGACAGACACAGAGCTCCAGCTGTGCCATGACAAGGAGCAAACACATCCCCACACACAGAACATGGCCTAGGTAGTGCCCTCCTCTGCAAGGCAGTCAAAGCCAACTTGAACTGCTGCCAAACACATCCTCCCCCTCTTGCACTGAACACACCCCTCCTAAACCAGAGCCGAAAGACATGAGGAAACTGGCACACACAAGCAAAGGCACACACATTACATGTACATGTATTTTCAGCTTCACACCCAGACTGATAAAGCAAAAATTTACAAAGAGAAGTGCAAAACTTTCCCTTCCAACATCTAGCAGGAACCAGAATGAAAGCATCCATTATTATGAATTCCTCACACATCTCCACTCTGTTCCCTCTCCATCTGTGTTTTGTGGGTCTCTGCAGTTCTGTGGGATGACAAAGTGGCTCTCCAGCCTATTCAGATTCAGCATTACTCAATGTTCTTTCTCTAATGCTGCACTGAGAACCTAGTAATAAACAGCTATTTAACTGCTTTGTGAGGAATATTGGCATATTTTCCTCTGCCTTAGAGTTGGAGTTGTCTGTTGAGCTGGGGACATTGGTTTGTTTTTATCTCATGAGAAGAAGGAATGAACACGATGAATGAATTGCAATCTGTAGTCTATAATTGCCATTAATTAATCCTTCCTCCAGTGTGTCTGAACAAAGAAGACAGAAGTCTGATATATGCTGAGGCCAATGACTGTCATTCTTCTGTGCTCCAGGGAATGCACATACTCACACACAACACACACACACACACAGGGTCATTTCTACATGGGTTCTGCTTGAATGCCCACTCCAAGCTACTTTAGAGATCTGCACTTTTGCTGGTCCTCTGCAGGTCCTCTGCTGCAGAGAATGCTGCTGTGCATGGGCAGGCACACACAGAGGGGAACACACATGTACACTGAGGCACAGCAACATAAATGCAGTGTACATATAGACAGATGTGTGTGTACACTTCCAAAAACACAAGTTGAGCTTTGTGGTTCAGCCGACTACAGCCCACAGCTGCCAGAGTCCAACACAAAATCAGTGAAAAGGCTGGGAAAAGAAGGGCTAACATAGCCCAGAGCATTTTGAGATAGGATTAGTTAAAGCTCAAACTGCCTGATCTTATTTTTGAGCATATGTACATTGATTGTAGTCTTTCAGACTGCTGAACAACTTTTGAGCAGTGTTTAGTTGCTTTGAATGTTTGTTGACTCCAGAATATCCAAACATATCCAAGGCTAGCAGCTAGCTTTTGCACTGTGTGACCCAGGCTTAAAATGCCATGGTGCTGCTTAGCTGTTGAATATTTCAGAGAAAACCAAGAAATACACACTTCTACTGCTACTTATACCACGTTTCCTAAAACCAGTAAATTCTTGCACCTTAGAAAACAAAAGGATTAGCTGTAAATGCAAAAGCCACTGTATCTTTTTGGCATGATATAGAAAGGTGAGGTAGAGCAGACATTTTAATGTCAGCTCATACACTGTGTTGTTATTGTGATATAAAAATAAGAAAAGTTTAAAATACAGCTGATAGCACACTACTACCATGGATATTGCTGACTGTGCCACAGAACAACACAGAAGGCATACACAGAAAGAGGATGCTCACCTGCTGTTAAATGGGCAGCATGGACAAGGATTCGAACTCCTGGCTTCAACTCAAAATGGACCAGGTTTTGATTCAGTTTCTGGATCAGCGTTTCTGAAATCTGGGAAGGAAGAAAAAAAGAACCAACCAACCAAAAAAAATACCAACAAAACAAAAAAAAACAAAACAAAAACCAAACCAAACAACAAACAAAAACCAAAACAAAACAAACCCCAACCAATGAAACAAACAAACAAACAAAAAAAGAGAGAGAGAGAAAATAGAAAATGCATTTGGCCTCTTGGTCATTGGTTTAGATTGCCAATGGGTGTATAGGAAATGAAGCTGTGAGCAAAGCAAAGATTTTGGAAGCTTTCCAAGCACAGATTGCTATCACCTCACATTGAAGCTTTTGGACAGAGTGGTTTGTGTATGGTCAGCACTGACTGAGCAACAAGTTGCCCTGTCACATCTCTGTGGGAGCAACCCAACAGCAAAAGGGAATTGAGCCCCAAAGGAACATTCCACCCACATGTGAAAGTGGCCACAGGACCAGCCAGCAGCAGCGCATCAGTGAACTCATTCAATGTTCAAGGGAAAAGGAACATTTCAGTTGTTAGTGAACATTTGCTTGTAATAAATAGCTTCTTGCTTGTTGAGTGGCCAGTTCCATGCTCTTAGAGGATGTTCATAATATGTGGTACACCTGAATAAAAATGAATGGTTCAGATCCTTGCCACAGCTTGCAGTTAATTTTCAAGTTCTAAAAGCAAATTTAATTTCATCAGCTCTCTTGAGATTCAAAACAGCTGCTCCCTAATCCTTAAATATGTACCAGAACCAGCTCAAATCTGGAAGTGTTTACTGACTACAGAATGTGGCCTAAACAAAATGTATGTTCCATCTCTTCTTATGGGTTACATGCATAACCCACTCTCTTTCATGAGGGGATATTCCACAGTGCTTTCAGATCACCACATTTTCTTTCCAAAATTGACAACCTCAACAAAGCCCTAGCAGAAATGAAGCAGATTACTCCTCGTTTAAGGACACAACAGAAAAGATGAGCATATGCTGAGATAAGACCCCATGAAATGAGTATTTGAGCAGTAAAGGAGCCAAGATTTGGTCCAATCTGTTGGCAAACATGTCCTTTTTTAAGTCAGTTTGTAGCAACATGCACAGATCCACTGTTTCCACATCACACTTCATTACATGCAAGAAGTTCTAGGCATGTTGCCATTAAAAACAAAAAATCTAGATAAATTAATCAAGGAATAGAAGCCTACAACATGGTGTTGACAGTTTGTTGTATGTCTTTTGTATGTTCATTTGCCTGATGTTTCATGTATTTCACATTTTTGTACAGCAGAGATCAATTTTCCAATTGAATAGTCACCATTCTCCAGGTTGGCTTATTAGGGAGAGGTGTTTGGAGAACTGAAAACACAACACCCCCCATAACCCCTAATATGCAGTTGCTGAGAATGTGGTTTTTTAGCCATACTAGGATCAAGTGGAATCCTATTCTAGTGCTCACCACTTAATTCAATTTGTTTAAAATAAATCCTTATTCCTTCTCAAAGATTAATGAAAAATTGTCAGAAAAAAGAACATTCCAATAATTTTTACACCATCTTTTTCATGTTCTTCATTTTTGTCTGGTTGAGCTATTTCAGTAAATTCTACCCAGATATGATTAGATACTCCTTAGCTATCATTCATCACAGTATGAGATTTATCTGCTTTTTATTTTTTTAACATTCTTAATGGTTCTTTCAATACTCTTGGCTCATACACTTCATTTCTGGCTGCTGATCACTTGAATAGGTGCCTTTGGTCCAATATCAATTTGGCAATAATTCTTACAGGCATTTTATTTATACTTTTAAATATATCTCTTTTAAGTTACAATTTATTTCATGGGTGCCAGAATGAGCAGTAAATATATTTTTTCTAATAGCAAGAAAAAATACCACCTGCATTCAAAGAGCCATCTGTTGAGCTCTGAGCAGCAGGCATGGTGACACAAAGATGTGCAGTACATGAAGAATGCCTGGGAAGCAAATTATAGGCCTCTTTAAGGATTTGAGCATATTAATAACCGAGATTGACAACTATAAAAAGTTTTTCATCTCTAAAACTAGAGCAACAGATGCAGATTGATATTCTGTAAACCAGGTATATTAATGGCTCATGGAACTAATGGGGAAAGTATCATCCTGGCTGTATCCAGTCCCACATAAACCTAACAGCTCTCCTCCATAACCCTGCAGGATTTTCCTTTCTGCTCTGAGATCCTGATGCTGCCTGGGGCAGCTGAGCCTCTGGGAAAGAAAAAAAAAAAAAATACAAGACAGTAAACAAAAGAAAGGAGACAACCTCGTGTGCCATTCCTCTTCAACACATTGAGATTGGCTGCACAAAATGGCAGGGAAAGAGCAGAGGTGAAAAACATACATGATGCCTTCCATCCAGGCAGAGGCTTACTGTGACCTGTAACTGAGTCTGCAGCTGGCAAACGCTGCAGCACTGGAGAATGGTTTCCTTGAGGAGTTGGGCAAGAAATGGAAGAATGGGAGAATGTGGAGAAAGTCAGCATGAGAAGGTAGGAGAGATTTGGCTGGGCACTAGTGACTTGAAGGGACAGTGAGAGCTCCCCTGGCCTGCCTGGGGCTCCTGTGGCACTGAGTGAAGAGGCAGAACAGCAGGTGAGACGTGCTGTGGCTGCCTCTCAGCAGGCAGGGTGTCAGAGAAAAGTCAACAGGTATTCCTCTCTGGAGGGCCAATGGAAAGGAAAAACAGGAAGGAGAGAGGCAGTAAGGGTGAAGTAGTAAGGAAAAGGAAGAAAGAAAGAGTCACAACTGAAATTTATTATTACTGCATTGCTTTGTTACTTGATTATGAATGAGGACTTCATTGTATAACATCCTGTACAAATTTATCTCAGACTAAAATTAATTCTGCCTGAGACCATCAGTGTCTCAGAAAAGGCTTGAAACAGCCCTAACTGTTCCAGGACTACACACGAAGTGTCAAAACTGGCAGCAACACGTTCATTCTGTGCAGACTATAAAGCCTATTTCCTGGGCTCGATTAATTAATTACATGTTCTCCCAGTGGCTTTTTGTGTACAGCTTTTTTTGCTTTTTTTTTTTTTTTTTTTCCCTTGGTCTTTGTGGAATATGAACAAGTGAAAAAAGTGAGTAACAGCCTAAGATCTTCAAAAGTGCCAGAAGTTCTAGTGAGAATCAGACATCTGCCTTCCTCAGGCAGCTCTGGAGATTCCTGACACACACATCTGAGGGAAGAACAGATGCATTCAGACGTGTTTTTAAAATGTTTGCTTGTTTGGTACAATATTTTCATTATTCTTTATGTGGAAAACAAGATTCTCTTCAAAACAGACATAGAGAGTGAAAATGCATTTTGTACTCCTAAAAATTATCTGAAATAGAAACCACACATAATGGCTTACAAAAGCCAGTATTTGAGCTCAGTGAGGAGCCTACATAGACCTCAAGGGCCAAATTCACATTGGGATTGGGCACTGCTCTCCAAAGCTGGACCTGGCAATGTTTGTGGTCCTCACATGGTCCCAAGGGGACCTGTGCACTGAAAGGTCAGTCAGGGCATTTGCTTTGAGATTGGAAAACAGACTCCTCTGCCTTTCTTACTCTATCAAGCCTATTTCTAGCTTAGTTATCAGACTTTAATCTGGGAGTGGTTCTGACTTGACTTGTCACTAGTAAAGCATCTCTGAATTAAATTCTCACACAAAGGCTGATCTCAGTTGTTGAGGTAATGAAAAGGTTTCAATGGTGAACGTTTTGGGGTTTGTGCTTCCCTTTATTTCTGCACTCAAAAGTGATACCATGGATGCATTTTGGTTTAAAAAGCAGAAAAGGAAACATCAAAGTACTTTGACCTGTTTCAAAAATAGCAATGCAACTCCAGTTGAACAGCCAGACCTGCATCTGGGGAACAGGCTGGCCTCAGGCCTCCCCCTCTTCATCTCTCCCTCCTGGAGATGCAACTAACTTAGCTGAAGACAAAACTTCTTAGAATAGCAATCTCCTAATTTATAGTCTTCAAGAGTGTCTCTTGTGAAAATAATTAGCTTTCAGAATTAGTTTTGGTCCTTAACTGAGCCTCATTGACTTTATCTGCTTCATTTGCAGAATTAAGCATGATGTGCAAAAATAATTCAGTAATAGGAACTATTCTTCATGTATCATTTTTCATCAAAGGACACATAATGAATAATAATAACAGACAATTTGTGAATGGAAAAAAAAGATTCCAATTTAAAAATGGAACAAAACAAAAATTAATTTGGCTTTTCTTAGCATTTTGTCAGATTTAGGACTGTAAAAGAACCATGTGAACTAAGAAGCAGAATTATCACTGAGAAGGGCATTTTCCCAAACCTTTATTGACTTTTGAAACCCCTGGTGTAAATTATTTTAGACTAACTGAATGTGATTCAACTGTGCCAGTATGCACTAGCTAAGAATCTTGATAATTTTATAGATACTGTGTAAAGATCTCAACTAATGAGTGCTACACTTCTATTCAATTCATTGAGCAAATCAATAAACAACTAAGGAAAGAATTATGCACATTGATTTAGTAGGAAGAAACTTGAACCAACATTGGGAAAGTGAAGCGGGAGGTCAGGGCCAATGTGGATTTCTTTAAACAGTGCCACTTGCCCTGGATAACCTTGGACACTTCACATGGGGCCTCTAAAGCTTGCTTGCCTTAGCACTGAAAAGAGCAGTCACTGACTTACTGGCTCCAGCAGGAATTTCTTCAGATCTTTAATGAAAGATGCTAAATTCAAGCTGCTGGGATTACCCAGGGATACTGTGAGAGCACGAGGCAGAGGATATTCCTGTGGTTACTCTGGGACAAGAATGGAACAGCAGATATGAACCCAGAGAGAACCTGGACATAAAAGCCAGGATCCACTTTTGATGAACAAAGGCAATCAAAAACAGTCTTGAGAATCAAGGGCTGCTCTGTACACTGAGCAAAAGATGAGGGAGAGAGGGCTGATAGTCACGTGGCAGGAGTTAACTCAAAGGTATTAAGACAAGAGATTTACACAGCCTCTCCTACAGCACACAAGCAGCTATTAAGGAAAGCTGGCCATGGGAAAAAAAGCCCCTGGAACAAGGTCCTTTGTTTCACATGATTCCATTCTCTCCTCATCTGCCTCTGCTTCTCAATACTGGCCCAACATCCCCTAAGTACCAGTGGAAGACTTGATCTTCATTCAAAGACACAGATGTTAAAAAAAATCTCTCCTAGCAAACATAAGATGATTTACCCCATATATCAACCTCTTTCTGAAATTTAATTTCCAGGGACTGACTGGCACAATTTTCTGTAAGATTTGAAGGTGTTGACTATCATGCTCTTGCTGCTAAAAATATTTTGGTGATGGGCACACCTGAAATACATCAGAAAAAAGAAAAGTACTGAAAGCAATTACACTGAAACACTAAAGCTTAGAAGAGTGGGTGAAAGAAAACCCCAAACTATAAAATAAGGCAGAAGCTCCATCAGCTACAAATAAGCAGATGTAAAACTAAATCTGCTTTAAGGAAAGAATCCCAAGAGGTATATGCTTCCAGGCTTCCTGAATGCCATTCTCAACGGTTTTAAATACACAAGAGGTATTTAACCTCTGCAGTTTATCACTGTCCATTGGATATTCAGTCATCCATGTCATTTCCCATCTTCTTGGCTGGATACAGATACTGGCCACAGCTGCAGCATACTGAATACAGTTGGCTACCAATCAGATGATTTTACCATTTGCCAAAGTCTCCATCCTGCTGTGTTGCTGAGAGCTCTTCTCAGAGAAAAGATTAATGACCTCAAATGTCACTAAGAATTTGCTCCTACCCCTATTTTGCATTCTTTTACAGTAATTTTGAATAGGCCAGTGAAAAGCATCCAAATGGAGAACTAAAGAGAAACTCAAGATAACACTGAAACCATTACATGAAACATCCCTTCAGAATTCTCACGTACCTTCTGCTTACATTTCATTTGACTAAAAGAAAATGCATTTGTTGTGTTTGACAAAAAGCCCCACTAGCAAACAACATGGAAAGAAGATAATTTGTGAAATGCATAAATAAAAAGATAACCCTCAGAATCCTCCTAATGACTAAAACCATACACTGAAATAAATAATCATAAATCCCCTCTACTGAATTTTAAATCAAATATTTTCCTACTGAGCATTCACTTTTAACTGGATTTGTGCTAAAAATAACTCAATTTCTTGAAATGTTACAATTAGAGACTTGCCTTTCACTGAAGAGAAAGAATTTCACGCTTTTGAAGTAGCATATCTGAATTCTATAATCATCACATTCACCAAGCCCATCCATGAAGATGGTGAAACAACTGCATTCCAACCCAGGTGGCCAGTGGCAATTCTGTGTGGCTGTTTTTGCAAGATTTGGGATATTTCAGTGTTGTTGCAGTCACAGCATGGAAATCAAAGACCAGTGTTTGACAACTGCCAATTATTCCTACATTTTTAAACAGGGTGGTAGTCTGTCCTCAGCTACTGTTAAATGAAGCAGGGCAATCAAATGACCCAATTAAAAAAGAAAAAATAAAAATAAATAAAAAAGGAAAGCCACAATATTCCTGTCATAAATATAAGATTTTGTGAATGTGCTTTGGGATTCTGCAGGATGAAAAGGCCTTTTGATTTTTTAGGAAACTGTGAAGAATAACTTTGCACTGACTACAGAAAGTGAAATGAATCAAGCACTTTTTTTGTATTTATGTATTTATGTGATAGGGGGAATTGTCCTATGTTGCACATTGAGAAAACTTCCCCAGACTCACATGTAGCAAATTTTTTTAGCTATCAACAGCAGTCAAACTTTTTAAAAGTACTTTAGTCTCTAATGGAAAATATTAGGAATGCAGAGTTCATATTTCTAAATGCAAACAGGTATGACAATAATTGATTCTATGTGTATATTAAAAAATAATTTGGGACAATTGTATGAAAGTGATAAATCAAGTCAGGAAGAAAATTACATTCACCATCTAACCACAGTCTCAAAGACAGGATGAGACACAAATGCACCATGCTCATGGAAAACTGCATAGAAGTGCACATTTGTCAAGTGGGGCACTACTGCAGTCCCACTACTGCTGGCCTGCTGTGTTCAGACTCATAAAAATGAGTGGCACAAAGGATTATTATAGACTTAGACAAATGGGAAATCAAGAACCTAGATTTTCAAGGGATAGTGGACATCTAAGTGCCTCTGAAGTCAATGAGAATAATGTACCTAGAGACGAGTGGCTGGACATAGACCTAAAAGTATGTTTACAAAGCCAAATGAATATGTATCAGATAAAAACAGAACAGCCTCATCCACCTCAACAGGAAACAGCAAAATGTAGCCTCCCATGGTTATTAAATGTGAATGAGATTTACTGGTAAATGTGAAAGGCCATGAAAAACGCATACACCCCTCATGGTTACCCATGGCAGAACAGTGGTCTAGCTCAGGTGATGAAGAAAGAAATCTCTATAATGAAGTGCTTCCTTAAGGAGTCTCATTCCATCGCAGTACTTGTGTAAACTATTCCCATTTTATTCCCTGTATACTTGGAAGTTTATTTTCTAAATTACAAAAAATAATTCAGAACTGTAACTCCTTTGGGTGTGCACCTGCAAACTGGCAAACTCGCATACGTGCCTTTGAATAGTTTGTTCCTTTCCCATGAGCACAAAACAGACTTCTGTTCCTACCAGAAAAGAGCACTATACATCACAAGTGCCTCAGAAGCAACTTAAGCTGTAGCCCATCAAAAACATTTGCTCCCAATACTCATCCCAGCATCTTCAGGCACAGAGAGAGGCTGTTGAATGAGCTCTGAAACACTTTGGGCAAGACATAGTGAAGGATCACAGGCAAGAGGATGACAAAACAGGAGCAGTATCAGAATATGCTTCAGAGCAGAGGGCAGAGACACCTTTTGTGGCCCTTGGGTAGTTCTTACTGAAAACCCCACCATTTTCTACTAGTTACTAGGAAGGGGAATGCAGCACCCGCAGACCAGAAAGAAAAACCATTCTGACCATCCTAGTTTTTATTCACAGGAAAGAGCTGGCTGCAAATGGCAAATAGTTTCTCTCTCCTCCAAAGGTTACTTTGGACCAAAGGTTACTTTGGACCCTGCAGGATACCGAGATGTTGATGGAGTTACACTGAAAATGACATTTCTTTTTGTCCATAAAAAGGGCCCTGAGAGCACTGCCAGGGCTTCCTTTCTCCACTGCCACAAATACTGTTTATACAGGAGGGACGTAGAGAGGCATAAAAAGAGGGAGACAGTAAGCTGCTGAGTGCTGGAAAGGAGCTGGGTCAGATGTAAATTTGAAAGTTTATGGACTGGCTCCCTTGCCAATTTGTGAAGGAAGGGGAAATGAAGGAGAAAGGGAAGGAAAGATTTTGCAGGGCAGTAAATCCCCATATTTTTTGTTTATTACATGGGTGGTGAAGATTAAAGAAGAAAGTCATTTGTCAAAAGAATAGATGACAACCAGGAATGCTGAGCAAGGAAAAGCTTAAGAGTATGGGTGACTTGGAGGTTTGAGGCTCACAGCTAAGTTAACATGGCTTGAGCCATGGACATGGAGTATGGAGAGGCAGAGGTACAGCAAAGGAGCTTTGGGGCAAGAGGACGTAGTTTAGTGGTGCACATGGCAGTGCTAGGTGCAATCGAGCTCTGTGGCATTAGAGGTCTTTTCCAACCTTAACAATCCTATAATTCTATGATATTTCAGGATTTTTTGCCCAGTATGGTGTTTTATCTTTCAATTACAATCCTGCTAGGCCCATCTGGTAGGACCTTTTGGGTCTGCAGAGACAGAGAGTCCTTCAGTCATCACAACCCATTTCAGCTGCTCAAAGAGAAAGAAATCCACAGTGGCTCAGCCCCACTTCCAGCACCATGAAGAAGGCAGACAGATTGTCCAATCCCATTGCTATGCCTAAAACTAATGAAGTTCTGAACCACCCAGGTTTACCACTCAGCTCTGTCCTCCAGTGCTTTCTAGACTTGACAGGGTCATAAACTTCGCTTCATGAAGCTACCCCACAGTTCCTGCTGGCAGGAATCATCTCCTAAATCCTTCCTTTTTTCTTCCTGCTTCCATGAAGTAAACAGGACTTCTAAGGGGACACAAATGGGCAACTAAACTCCTAAAGACAGCTCTAAATCCTGCTTCCAATGCTGGGGAGAAAAAAAACAAAAAAACCACAAAAACCTGCCTAAACCAACAAACCCACCCCCAAAAACCAGAAAGATAAAAAGAACCCCTAAAGAGGATGAAATGTGTGTAACATTACCCAGTGAATCAGATGCACTCCTACCACAAAGATCAGTTCTAACCATATACAAATCCCATATACATGCTGATACATATATACTCATATATATACACACACAGAAATCCATAAACATACAATTCTCCAAGTAATGGGCATGATACCTTCTCTAGGTTTGCTTCTGTTCTTTTTTTTTCTCCTGTGCCATCTTGATATGGTAAAATGAAGAGTTCAGCAGATGTGGGCAGGCCAGGGAGCACAGCAACCAGAACATGCTTGCTGGAAATACCTGTAGCCTGACAGACAGACAAATAAGGGAGACAGAAACAGTGAGGATGGCACTGAATGCTGAGAGCCTCCTTGTTAAGGCATTGCAGTATTTTCACCATGTAGGGTGTATCTTGTACGTCTCATTGGCTGAAATTTTTAAGTTAGGACTTAAATATCCCTATTTTGAGACATTTGGCAAAATTCAGAGAAAAAGTACCCTACTACTACCAGGGTCATCTCCAGTCTTAGGTTTCAGCTGATGCTCCACAATCAGATTGTTGAATTATTACCCCAAAAAAGACCTAGTTCGGCCCTCAGGAAGCTTTGTTAGCCAAAGGAAGGAGAAACATAATTTGATGAATCTTCCTCCATTGGCTTTCTGTTGTGAATTATCTACCAAAGGCACTTAAATCTCAAGGTTTTGATTTAACCTGAAGTTTTCAAGTGAATTCAGTTCATCACTTTTAAAGTGGTGGAAAAAAGATACCTTCAGATACAAGGACAGATCACAGATGCACCACCGAGATTCCCTTGCAGTAAGAACTTGGAAGCTTCTCCGACATTAAGTGGACCTAAACCTCAGGAATTCTTCTCCATGGCAGTTCAGGAGCAAAGACATGGAGGAGGTGCTCATTGGAGGAAATGGTGGATGCAGGACAAAGGATCAGCAAAACTGATCATAAATCACCATTTTCTGAGCTTGACCCGTGGATAACCCTAGAGTGACTGTTGATGGTCTGGGGAAAACCCTGTGGAGTCCCCTCCACCCTACACTACGGAAAAGAATGTGTCTTTCTTCCCTCTTTTTATTTTGCTTTTTTTAATGAGGTGTTTTTAGAAATATATAAAGGTCTCTTACATTCTTTATGAGTACTCTGTGAAGCCAGGGTTTGCATTATCTGTGCTTGCCTAACAGGTTGCTTTAATGTGTCCAGAAAGACACAGTATTGCCTTCATATTCAGAGGCTGGGACAATTCTTTTTTCAAAAGTGGGAGACAGCAATCAGAAAATCAATGATGTGAGCAAATAATTATGATCAAAACAAGAAATAGGCTATTTTGTGATACTATGAAATTATCCCTACTCAGAGTGAAGATCAGATTTTAGTACAGAACTATAATTTTGTATGCAGAATTTTATCCAAGTCTGATGATATTCAGTAATAAGAATATAATACTTTAATAAAAGTTCATAAAATTTCTATAGCACAGCTATAATTTCCTATTGAATTATTTAGTTATTTGACTCATTTTTATACCTTTTACTTAATTGCTGTAGAAATCTACTGGGTTTATCTTTAATTTTTACAGGAACTTCTCACAAAGGCTTGTTTAAGGTGAATCATTTAGCCATAAAAGAGATAATTAGCTATCAATTTTTATTTTTTTTAATCAAATAACAAAAAGACTTTGTGTTTTCACTGCTCTGCTTTTGGAATGCAGCCTTGGTACTGTGGTTTTACAATTCTGCCTTTTTATGATTTGATTTTGCTTTATTGAGATGTTTATATTCTGAAAATTCATCCTGAAGATAAATGGATCCTTGAATACTTGATACAGACATAAATATGTCAGAAGATCAAGCTCCAGAAAATGCTCTTTTTTCCCCTTTCCTCCTGTCTTTTAACAAAATATCAGAAAAAAAAATCTCAGAAACAATCCAGACAAGTTTGTATACCAGGTTAGTACACAGTTTTTCTAGAGTTTATGCTCAGATGATGCCACAAGTAACACTTAAGCTTGCTAATAACATTGATAAGCCTTTTGTCCCTTCAAAATCTGAGTATCTTTTATTTTTTTAAAACAGCAGAAACAGTATTTCAAATAAATCCTTGCACTACTTTTCTACTTCTAACTCTTCTTACCTCCTAAATTTCAAATCCAAGTCTTCAGCTACACTAGAATATTTTTGTGACATTCTATTCCATAGTTAAAGAAGGAACTTCAGAGCTTCTCTACAGTGTTGATGGGAAAAACAGCATCCAGTCCTGCCCTGTGAACCTCATGCTATATGAAGGACTTAAAGTACTTCCTTGTGGTGTTTTTCTGTGTAGTAAAAATTGTTTCATTTTTTTGTCTCAGAAGTTTTCTACAGTATATTTGCAATTCCATTAGAACAGCATTGCTTTACACTGAAGGGTGACTCTGGGCATAGGATGAGGTCATTTCACCTGTCTAAAATTTAAGATGCTGGCCTCAAACACTGTCAGTTCTCCATTTCTGGGTGCTGGAAACAAAGAGACACTTTGAGAGAACAGATGATCCAGTCCTAATGAAGCAAATCAGGAACCAGAAAGAACCCTTGTAACACAGGTTATGCACACAGCTTACCTCCACCAGAGCTCTCTTGACTACTCTGCTGATGTCCCTTCTCCACTCTGGGATATCTGGGTTGTAGTCATCGAGGTTTGGAGAGAATGATAACCTCAGGGACTGAAATTTCTCTGCAGATACAATGGCAGAGTGGTGAGTAAAGTCTGAAATGCCTTAATGCCAAATAAGGGGACAGAACCTTGTGAAACCTGATGCAGCTCATGTTTTGCTTAATCAATTTGCAGATGGTGTCCAGCAGTGCAGTGTGCCTGAGAGACTTCCTGAGAGATGTGGAGAATCTGGGAGATTCATCAGTTGAGTATCTTGGAACTGAAAGAGGTGATCAGTCCTTACTTGAGTGGATGAATAGCACTGCAAAGGGAGCTGTGTTGGGAATGTAAATGAAATGTTACCTTCAATTTGACTTCTGGATCAGGCACACCCTGTGTAGGAAGCTGTGCTTGGACTCTCATAGGTGCCCCAAACCCTAGAGATCTTAATTGGAAGGGAACAGGGATGAATGTGGGGAGAGGACTGGCCTTGGAAAATGTACCTAATCTCTGTTGCAGTTAACAGAGGTGCCCATATTGATCACTATCAGCTAAAACTGGGATTCCCAGTGGGTTTTAGGCTCCATCTACCCTATATGGTATTTGTGTGCCCTAACTGCTTCTGACGCATGAGTACAATGTCAAATCAGTACAGATTTCTGTGCAGAACTGCAGCACACAGCATTGATTTATTTCTCAAGCTGAGCAGCTTTTGTGTGAGTTAAGAGGCCTCTGCTGGCCAAGAAAGGGGAAAACCAGCTTACAAAACAAACTAACATTTTGACAATCATGTAGGATGATCAAAGAGTGATGGCGCACATGCAGAGGGCTCTGGGAAGGAGATCAATGTTCTGCAATCATGTCAGTCTGCACTACTGTCAGGCAGTGGCCTTCAGAGGCATTACACTGGACTGGTAACACTGGAATTCAATTTATAATCTCACTCAAAGCATTCTGGAATAAAGACCTCTTGTTGCTGCCAGCTATCCTGGCTCTCTAAATGTTGATTATGGAGAGTCCTGTGTGAAATAAAAGGGGAAGAACTCACCATACACTGCAATAGTCTTTGTGTCCTGAAGAATGGTGTTTCCTGCTGAGACCTGAACAGTGATGGTGTTCATCCCTTCCACAGAAAATGTGAATGTGATGCTCCCTTCCAATGTGATCAGTGGCTGCAAATACATTATAAAAGGAAAATTTCAGTTAATTTGGCTGGAAAGGAAAAGCAAAAATGAGTTTGGCTCTCTAACCTGTTGGGATGGTTTGGGGAGTTAGTTCCAGACTGGAAATTTCAGATTCAGGAGGGGCCCTGAGCCATGGCAGCTAATTTCCTAGAGAGGGCACATGAATCCCAGACAGGGATGTCCTCCTGAAGCTCAGAGTAAGGTACCTAAAATTTCCAAAGGAGCTATGTTTTAAGATTCCAGTGCTTCCTTTCCATTAGCATTTTGGTTGTTCTGGATCCCATGTTAAAATACCCACCTTTGCTCCCCCCAGAGAGAGGGCCAGATCCTGATATAAAGGCCTGCAACACGCACTGCTCAGGTAGGACCCTCCTCTCCTAAATCTAGTGTAAAGTGCTTTATTTAAGGTGACTCTTCAAGGCAGTTGTCACAGAACCAGCCAAATTAAGATTTCACATTTGCTGTCCCATGTTATCCTCAGATACAAAGAAATCGTTTTTGGTAAGTGCTGATGCTTGAGAGGACGCAGATCCCTTTAGCTGTGAACCAGTACATCAATGAGTTGTGTCCTCCAGCAGACTGTCCTTAACTTCTCTTTTCACTTGTTAATGAACTCTGGGGGAGATGTTCAAAGCACCCAGTATTAAGTCAAACTGTTGCCATTGTAGTCTATGGTAAAACTCACACTTCAATGGGAACAGAATTAGACCAACCCTGATCACTTAGGAGCTTAGGAGATCAGAGGGAAGGTTAAAAGGTGACAATCACAGCCTGTAAGTACCTCTAGGGGGAGATGATTGCTGATAGTACAGAGAGTTCTTTAATCTACACAAAAAGGCATAACAAGATCCAACAGCTTGAATCCCAGACTAGATAAATTCAGACTACAAACGCAGTGCATGAGTTCAAAGCTCAGAATAATTAGCCGTGGGGAAATAGTTGGAGGAGATGGTCAGAAGGAGAAGTGCATTTTCCAACATCTGAAGAAAATTATTAATGCAAAACAACAGAAAAAGTTAGGTTCTGCCTTTGTCACAAAGAGTTAAATAAAGCAGAAGGTACTGATCAAGCTCTCCAATCTGCATTATACAGAAGAGAACCATGTGTGATTATGAAGGTCCCTCTTGGCTCTACAAAATCCATGATAACCTCTCCCCTCAGAAAATAATTAGGGTTTCTGGGTACTTTAGGCACAATTATATGTGAAGTAACAGTTCTAATGTCTGTGCAGATTCAACAAGACTGCAAGCACAGAGGCAGCAGAATGTGATGGATGATACTCTCATATTTGAGCAGAGCCCTGGGCACGGAGGTGTCCTGGGAAGCATTTCATCCACCTGTAGCACATCATAATAAGGTCCTCTTGCACCTTAGCATAGGGTGTTGAGGATCAGCATAGATCAGTTCCAGATATAAAAACTGCTTTAGCTTGAAAGGTTATTTTCCTAAAAAAAAAATCTTCCAAAGCCCCTACTTTTTTTTCCTTCTTGTTACTGAAGAAAGGAGGGTGAAGAAAAACAGTAGAAACTCTTCCAGATTTTGGTTAACTATGTTCACCTTGGATGGAATTAAGGAAGAAAGCTGTTGGCAACTTGCATGAAATAACAATAAACGCTGCAGCTAAGTCACAGCCACAAACACAAAGCCCTACTGACATTTCCATGTCGGTACCTCCAAGGATCATTAGTATCTTGGTACTTTGTTTATAATTTTCTTGCATATGTGACTTCATAGAAGCATTCCCAGATCCCTCTCTCCCTCCCTCTTCTGTCAGAGAGCTCCTCCAGGAATATTTTGACCTCAGTCAATCAGGAATACCAACCTCTGTGTTGTTCCCAAACCACCAGACATAAGTAAGTGTTCCCACTTGGCTTGGCCACAGCACTGCGGTGGCGTTGATCTCCTTGTTCTTGGTGGTGACAAAGGGCAGAGATAAGTGAACGTGTTCCAAGGGGCCTGCAGAAACAGAAGCAGCAGGTGAGTCCTCCCTCCATCTGAAAAGTCAGCCTGGGTGGGATATCCATAGGTTTAGGGAAGAAAGGTCTTCCCTAAATTGCTGTGGGACATGACTTTGGCTTGGTATGCTTTGGCTTGGTACCATCTCTCTTGGAATGCTTTGGCTTGGTACCATCTCTAGAGAGCAAGTCTTAAATCTGTTCCTCAGAGAAGAGGAGCCCACTCCTGTACCTGGAGTTGGAAAACTTGGACTCTCTACTGCATGAATGTCATAAAGTCAGGAGCTTGTATAACTTTAACAATAGAGACACAGCCCTGTTGTGTAAATATGGCCTTCACTGGGTAGACATAAGAATGTGCAGGGCTCCAATAGACATGAAGAATCCTTGCTTTAAAACTGCTATGATTTGCTGAACTTCAGCACAAACTCCTTCTGAAGGCAGCTATTCACTGAGTGTCTGCATTTTAATGTTACCTTATACTCCCTCCTTTTCATCAATAAACTCCTTCATTTCTTCAGTATAAACAGAACATAATTCATTCGACAAGTGACATTATGCCCAGGGTTACACATTTCCCATCTTCTGGAAACAGATGGGCCTTTGTTGTTAAATCTTGTTCTATAGATTATTTTTAAAATGTGTTCTGACTGTTCACTAAGAGAACAAAGCAACTGTCCTGAGTGACAGGGAAAGAAAAATAAAGAAACCTCAGGTGACATGAGGACATGCGTTCCTTAAACAAATTAAGGCCACATGTACACAGCCTCTATCTGTGAATTCCCCAGTGATAAGAACCACAGCCACAGCCTTGCATTGTTCATATGGAGTTGAGATGCATTGCTAGAGAATTTTATCTATTTCCAGGGATGATCTTTCAGGATATAACCCATGCATGAATCACCACTTAGACCCTGCAGCCTAAATGAACACCACATACTCTGGAGAAAGCATCCTGTATAACAGAATAGGCAGAGTGAGGAAAAAACCTCTGCCAAATCAGACTGTATAAAAAATTCCAGAATAAGGACCGGTGTTCCTGATTTATTACTGAAATGCATCTTTCTCTGGGTTGTAGGCACAGCCACTGCTTAAGCTGAAGCGGCCCAATTAAGACTTATCCACGATCACATTAACCAAAGCCTGGTATACATGAGACCATGGCCTATTTTGCCTTTTAGAAGCAGCAGCCAGCTCTCATGAGATACCACAATTTTACCCTTATGATTTTAATGGCATGCTCCTGCTCTGATCTATTTTCCTCACTACGCTGTTCCTACTTCCAGCAAGACCCGAACACCTGAAAAACAGCAATTTTCCCAGCTAAATGCACTGACAACTGTAATGATGGAGCCCATGGAGTCTGATACACTCCAACATTACTGCATCACTGCTCTGAACAGATCTCAAATGATCCTGCACAGCAGAGAGTGCCCAGCACCTCCTTGGACCTTCCCCCTACAATGGCTAGGAAGGGATATGAAAGAATGGCTCAAGCAACCCAATTTTGCCTGAGCATTTCCCAGCACAGCTGGGTCAAGGAGGCTGAAAAGCTGAGCTGTTATCTGGCCAGCAGATGGGGATAGCTCCCTCTGGATAGGCCCTCCTGGTAAGAGACTGTTTTCTCCCAGGTAAGCTTCAAGAGGATTCCAGAAAATTAATTTCTGAGCTTCATGCAGGGCTATGGATGCTATGGCCTTCACCTGTCCCAGGGAAAAAAAAACAACCAAAAAAACTGTAAAAGCTCCAGAAAACTGAAAGGAAGAAGCTTCTCAAAAGGCTCACTTGCACAGGTGATGTTATTCTGAAGCACCCAAGCAAATCTATAACTAACTTTCCAGGAGAAAATTTTGACATGTCAGGACAGCTGAGAGACAGGCTGTTGGCTTGAGCAGTTTACAAACAACAGTTTATACTGTCAAATACCCCCGTCTCACAATAACCTGAGTTTCTAGATCCCTGGAGCAACTGCAGGAAAGGCACTGCTTCTGTGCACTGGCCACATGGCTGCAGCAGGATGAGGAGGGCATGGGATGGAGGCTTTACTTTGATCTTGGAGACCACAAGCACCGAGGCATGGTGCCTGCAGTTTTTTCTGCAGGAAGAGTGCTGGCCACAGGTAAGGAAAGTGCTGGAAGGCCCAGATATGGCTGCAGACACTCATGTATTAACCCTGTAACCAGGGATCATACAGTTTGTAGCCCTTCCTAAAATTCTGGATATTCAGGCTCACATTGCTTGTCCGTGTATCTAACAATACAGTGTGTATCCATTTTAAGGACAGATATTTTTTGCAAAACTCCCCAAAGGCGAAGCTCGAACACCCCATGCAGAATACTCAGCAGAGGGCTGAGTGGCAATGCAGGCATTCAAATAGGATTTAGAAGCTTTTGTGGATCAAGGTGTTAGACTCTGGAAGGGGCTGGATCTATTGTACATGGTCTGTTTCTGGTCTGAGTGGCACCATGCTCATTTGTAACCTGTTTTGCAGTCCCTAATTCTTGTCATGTAGGGAAAGGTGAGACATATCCTTCAGAGCTGTCACTTCTCTAGAGAGTCTGGCACATAAAATCTGAGCCTGGCTGCAATAATCACTCAGTGTTTAAATCCTGTGCTGTAAATTACCTATGCAAAACACAGAAACAGGGACTATCAGCTGCTAAGTCACACCGACTAATCTGAATATTGTTTATTTCTTGTACAGCTTAAACAATCAAAATGTTTCATAAGCCTTCAGTGTCTCAAAAAAAATGATTTAGAGCAGCTGTAGACCAGAAAGATACTATGAGTGATTGAAGGCTGAACACCTGAAAAACTAAAGGTTTTTCTTTAGATTAACCCCTTTCTCTGGGAAAAACCCAGACGGGGGTCATTCAGGTGGATATTTGCTCCTGGTCTTCTGGTTCTCCTTCACAAAAATCCTATCTCTCACACTCCTGCCTCCCAAGTGTTCCCATCTGTTGACACAATGGTTCTCCATTAAAGAGCTGCTCTCCTCCCTAAAAATGCAGCTGCTTTCATGCTGTGTGAACTAACCCCAAAACAAGAGGCAAAGTGTAGGGAATGTGCCAAATCGTCTATACATTATGTGGAGTTAGTTTGGTAGATAGTAAACAGTATATCTGTAAATGTAACTTCATGTTTTGGAATTTCCTTTTTTCTCAGTTAATCTGGCACAGAGGCATGCAGTGAAAACATAAATAACAAACAAAAAACCCCCAATGTATGAAGAAAATTATGGCCCCAAACAAAATCTATTAGGAATGTTATAAAAGTTTGATAAATGGATTGACCCTTTGGGTTCATTACCATGTGCTAGAATAAATATGAAAAAATACAATGTTGGTTTTATCTAAGAACTTGGGATACATTTCAGTTGTAAATCAGACACATATGAAGTATAAAAATGTTAAAAAGTATAGCTGAAAAGCAATGTGAGGATAATTTTTTTTTTTTTTGCAACACTATTTAATACAAAGATTTTGGTTCCTATGACAACAGAAACACTGAAATGCACTGGTTTCCATCCCAGAGGTGGGTGTGTTTCATTAGAGGGCAAAACATGCACAAAATAAAATTCAAAGCTTTTAAAAATCATTAAAGATCCCTGGGTGTCCTTGTTCTGGAAGTGTAAGCGTGATAATGAAAGTGCATTTCAGAAAGGGTTGGACAGTCCTTTGAGGTGTCCCAAATTAGACTATCCAAAATTAGAGGTAAAACATGGTTTAAAAAGCAAAAGTTAATGATTAGGCTCAATGATCTTGAAAGTCTTTTCCAACCTTAATGAATCTATGTTTCCTCTCCATCCGGAATCAACAGTCTGTCTGGAGGACAGGTAAACACTCATCATTTCCCACCACTCTGGACCCAGCTGCTAAATTCCAAATGTCACCTCTAGCCACAAGCAGAAATTCTAAAAGAAAGCCAGGAGCTAGCAAGGGGTCTGACCATACATACACGTCACGTGCAGGTAGAGGACAGCGCTGTCAGAACCCAGGCTGTTTTCCACCAGCACCGTCACCCGGAATATGCCCACGTTCTGGTAGATGTGCTTGATCCCATCCTCTGTTGAGCTGAGATTGGCATATGACACAGCGATGCCATCTCCAAAATCCACCTGAATGAGGGATCTCTGGAGGTCTCCCTGTGGTGGAAGAGAAAGGATCAAAACAGACTCTGTTTTGCTTTTGAGGGATCAGAGGGGAGACTGCGACCAACTGGAGAACAGTAACAGGGTCTGATGCATCAGAGGAACAGCCTGACCTGTCAAACAACCCTGGCTGCTAAAGATCCCTCCCCTCATGTAAGATTCAGCATCTTGCCTTACCTTCAAACATCCTCACTCCCTAGGAAATCCCCCTCTGGCTCTGCATGGTGCTCATGCTGGCTGTGTTCACACCTGCTGGCTACTGCTGTGGAGCACCTCCACAGCCTGGTGCACTGCAGCAGTGGCCACTGTCTGGAATGACTGAAAATTTATAGCTGACCATTAATAATCTTTCATAAAATTGGCTAAAAGGACATTTCATTTACTTTGGGTTTATTTTCTCTTCCTTTTCTTTTCTTTCTTCCTTTTTCTCCCTCTTTGAGAGAGAAACAGTCCTCTGGATGCACAATTCCCCTTCTGGAATGAAAGGTACCCTGTGAATGGCTGGCATCAGGCAGGTATCCACACCAGAAAGAGATGTGAATGTATGTGACTAAGTGAGGAAATTCTAAGAGAACTTTTATATTCCTCATGTTCTCTGTCTTTTTATAACTTGTGAAGGCAGAAATAGCGGAGGCTTGCCTGAATGGAAAGCAAAAGGAGCAGAGCTCTATACCTGATGGTGGCAAAAGCAACAAATTTTCCCAGATGCTCTCTTTTAATGGAATAAAGTTGTTTTTACACTGCCCTAGCACCCTGCTGGAAGCTGTTGCTTCCAAAGAGATGAGACAAAAATAATTGCGTTGCTCTGTTGTGGAGAATCCCAGACTGAAGGTGTGGCAGGGGAAATGGTCTTATAAACAGAGTTATGTCCTTTGTTGACCTGAGTTATTAGAAAGATATGCATTTTCAAACATGATACAGTGCTTTGGGCCTTCCTGTCTGTTTGACTGAGCCAACAGAGGCCACCAAATGGGATATGATTTCAGAGTCAGAAGTAACCATACCTGACCTCTGAACCTTTTTCAGAGGGGGACTATTATTATCTCAAGTCCAGTGCTGGACTCAGACCAAACAGAGAGATTTCTGAAGTGCCCTTTGATGCTCTCCCAGTTCCTCCAGGTCTGTCATTTATTAGGGTTTTAGTTGTCTTTTCTTACTCAAAAGGAGATGTCTTTGAACAGTAAAGCCATGCTGCTGGGACAGAAGCTTTTCACATGGTTAAAAATGTGCCACCATAGTGACCCTGGTGGATTTATCAGCTCTGAGGATATTCAAGGCCATGCAGTTGAGGTCTGTTTCAGGTCCTAGAATATTCCTCCACATATTTGAGCTAGCAGGAGAAGATGAAAAGAGTGACAGCCTTTTAAAATAGCCTTATTTCTGCAAGTGTCCAAATTTGTGTTCTGATGAATCTTTTTTTCTCGTCTTCATTTTGTCCATAGCCATGAAACTCACTCTGTCTACAGGTGTGGCCAGGGAAAGGAACCATTTCTAAGGCATGCAAGATTTAGATTTCAATTTTAAGGTAGAGAAGATGCTGACAGAAACAACTGTAAATCTAATTAGAGAAGAGCTTCAGCTGCTGTTCCCCCAGTCTTTTTCATTTGTCTTGGCCTTTCTTGCTTTAAAACCCTTTGAACTGGAAATACCTTTTCCATTGTGTAAGATCCAGGCTATAACACTCTTCTGAAAATGCCACATTTTGAAAATCTGACATTTCAAATTCTAGCTTAGGAAGTGGGAGAGAAAAGTCAGGAAAAAAAAGAGACTGTGTTTTGACTTGTTCTAATATTTTATCTGTACCGGGTAAGGGCATGGGCAGAGTAAGACAGGAAGAGAAAACACATGAGCCAAAATCCAAACATTTCCCACACAGCCCACACCTGATTTAAACCAACTCAGCTGTCACTGTCACCAGCATCTCTCCGGAGCCACTTGCAAGAGGTCGTTCTACCAAGACAAGTTTTCTTCTGCAACAATGTGATGTTTATCCACATATCTTGCAAAAACCCCTCCTGTTGCTTTTCCCATCTTCTCCTTTTTATTTTGTTAAGCTCACTATTCCACAACAGGATTTTTCTGAAGCTTTAGCCCAATTAAGGCAGATACAAAACTCCCTGCATTACCTGCAGGAGACAGACCTGTCCAGAGCCTTTCTTCATCCTTGCTCATTGACATTGCGAGATTTCGTTCCCTTTCCTGAAAGGAAAGGAAGAATTTCTTTTCAGGAAAGGGAACGAAATCTCGCAATTTCAACGAGGATTAACTGGGCAAGCTTCGCTCCATTTCCCTGCACTTCTTGTAATCCCTTTTATGGTTTTCACTTTCTTTTGGAATTTTCCTCTCTTTTTTTTAAAGATGTCATTCCTTCCTTCCTGTCCTACTGGCTCTTTTTTTGCATTTCTTCCCTGATTTCAGGATTTCAATTTTCATAGATTAATTAATTATGCTTTCTTTAGATTAACCCATTTCTCTGCAATATGCACAAGCTTGGATTTAGCCTGAAGTACACTGCAATCTTGATACAAGGCTTTTATGCAGCCAAAGGCTTAAACATATTCTGAGCCTTAAGATCTTTCAGCCTGAAAAGAAGCCCTCATAATTAAAAACAAGTTTCCCAAGGTCCCATATTAAACCCTTTACCTACCTAGAAAACATTAGTTACTAAAATATAAATCAAAAATCTGCTATTTTCTAAGGGATTTTCTCATATTTTTTTCAAGCATATACAAAATATTCCTCCCTCCCTCCTTCCTGGTCCTGCCTCCTAAGCCAAGTGCACCTTTCCCTTTTCCTGCATCTTGACCAAAGGAGCCTCAAGTGCACACAAGACCTGGATGTCACCAAAAAACTCTGTGAAGCTTCCTTCCTCAGGGCATATCAAGAAACAACCCATAGAGTTTGCAACAATATTTTTTTATATATATTTTGATTACTTTTACGCAGCTCTCAATATTTTGGTAGATGTGAGATGTAAGACCCACATAGCAGGATTCTTTCTCTCAAGCACACCATTGGAATCTTGTCCTGAAAGTTTTAACAATGCCTTTTCCTTCTTGACTTTGAGTATTTGTATCTAAATGGAAGTATTAAAAATGGAACAAACTCACCTCAAGGTTTTTAATTGTGGTTCCCATGTTTCAGATTTCATTTTTAAGTCTTTAATTATGAAGCGACTTCGGTGTCTTCCTTAGAGATGCTGACAATAGATTTAATTATGCTTTGCCAGAAACAGACACGGCTGCTGTTGGAGGGTTTTCATGGATTAATTCATTGTGCTTTCTCTAGATTAACCCCTTTCCCTATCTGGCATTTTCCTGTTACCAAAAGAAATCATTCATCAAAGATATTTTCACTGGAACTGAATAGCTGCACATGGCATACCTTTAATCTAGATGTGTTTAAAGTATATTCTTAATTTTTAACAGACACTCAGATCCAATTTGATCAAGAACTGAAAAACGTGCTTTCCTGTGTAAATTCCTGCTTTCAGAGACTTGGCCCTATTTTTTCCAATCAGAAACTGAACAGAAAGGTGCCTTTTAGCAGGACAAATACCTTGATACGTTTCACATGTACTTACTTTTCAACACCAAATAGTGAATTGTACTGATCACATCTTTCATCCTGACTGCCAGTTGTTCCAGCTCAAGTCAGCTACGAGCTCTTTTTACAGTACTAGGTCTTCTGTGCCCCACAGGAATCAATAACAGCCTCTCAGGATTATGCAGAATAATTCAGCCAGTGTGACTGGAAGTGCATTACAAGACTGTAGTGCTGTGTGTCGTTAAGAAGGCAAGGTCCATTTTCATGAAATTTCAAAAATTAATTTAAAAATGCATGAAAGGCTCTGATTTCTCCTGACCAGCTTGTCATCATCAGAAAATGCAAGTATAATCCAGATGATAGTGGTATGGAGGAGGGTACATACTGTGTTATTTCTGTATTAATACAGGAGTGCAGTGCTGTTAGTAAGATAAACAGCCGTGATTCAGCATGTGCATTGAAATTTAGGATGAAGATTTCATATTTCTGTAATCATTACTAAGAACCTTGTGGTATCAAAAGAGGCAACACAGTGGGCGACCACAAAAAACAACCCAAACCACAAAACACCAAAAACAGACTATGCTTTTAATTACTACTAGCTTTGCACCTTTAATTTGAGTACACCAAAATCAAAACAATCCTAATGCTAAGCTCATCTCCAGAAACTTCAGCTGAGTTGAATACTGAACTGCACCAAACAATAGTGCTCAGGTGGGAAATGTTAATGGCATTATGCCTCCAGCAGGATCCCCAAGCTCATTAAATGTACCCAAGACACAGTGTGCCTTGTACAGCCATGTATCAACATTGTCACTACAGAGAGCCACAGCAGCTTCTAGGAAATTCAGGGCTTCATTTGTATGTTCACATGGCAAGAGAGAGCGCTCTGGATTTATCAGCAATCACTACACAAATGCAAAGCATGGGGGGTATGAGGCAGAAAGCAAAGCTCTATTTTCAAATGAGGGAATAAAACATCAGAAAATTTTAAGTTTCTCACTCAAGGTCATGCAGAAGGAGCTCAGAGTGCAATTCAGCAATGAGTTGAGATTGCCCGAATTCTAGCCTGTGGCCTGAAGTGTAGGAACAAATTAGCTTTCCCCACACATTAGTCTAATCCAAACATCACATAGCAGCAGCAAGCAGTTAAAACCAAGCCAAAATCTACTCCCAGTGGAGTGACTTTGCCAAGTGAGAACTGAGGCAGACCTGCAATGTCAAAGATTTTTGGCTGTCACTTTATCAAGATAAAAAATAAATTAGAGGAGGCAGTTTCTCTGTGAATTATCTGTAATGAAACAGTCAAAGCCCTGAACCTTCCTGCCCTGAATGTCTTTACCATCCATTTCCTCAGCAAAGATGTGTGAGCAATCAGATGAAACAAGTTTGAAAGCCATTGTGCTGAACAGCATTGCTCTGGAGGCTGCAGCTTTCAGGGTCTCTGCTGAAGCAGTACAGCAGCACAACTGTCTGATGTTCACACAAATAATTCTAACACACAAATAACAATTGTGGTTGTGACAGGCAAGAGACCTATGTGACCATGTGATCAGGAAGGCACACAGAAACAACATTCACTTAATAAAATCCCTCTATTTTCTACAACAGAGAAGCAAAACATGTCAAGGACATTGAGTTGAATAACTTAAGTAAGAGAAGTGCCTTCGTAACTTCATGTTTTGGTTTTCTTCTGTTGCTGTCCAAAAATAAAGCAAGGAATCAGGTTTTTAGGCTGAGAAACGACATTTGTTGAATGCTGCAGTGTGAGAGGTACCAGCCCTGGGTCTCTGCATGTAGCCCAGGCCAGAGCAAAGGATTAACCTTTAAACTTGGCAGGATGTTTAGGTAATGAAAAATTTGCTTTAAAGCATAGCTACTTTTCTCATGCGCTGTCACGCAATGACAATGAAAATGCTGCTGGCGTTCTGCTTATCTCATGGAAATTTAAGAGCAAAATTCCCAGCTTAAGTACGATGCCTTGCTTATTAAACCCTTCAAAATACTTCATAAAAGGCAACACATGATAGTTAGTAAAGGCAATATTGATGACTGGCTATTGTAACCCACTCAAAATATCTTGATGATTATACCCAGATTAATTGGACAAATAACTTGGCCAAACCTTTCCAATAATGGAACCATAAATATTAAGTGCAAGATGACCTTGCAAGCAGTTTAGAGCAAGTCATACAGACATTCTAAAAGGTGACAGGAGACTTAGATTACTTTTGAAAGAATTCTTACATTCAGATGATTTAAATACAACCTGTTGGTTGGGTTTGCTTTTAATGATATTTATATGCTGCCAGATATAAATGCTTCACAGGAAGATTTCGTGTGAGTCAGGGTTAGAGAAACTGGGCCAGAATCCCAGCTCTCAGAAATCAGCAGTGCTCAGTGTGCTCCTGGGTTTGGTTCCTGCCCTCCCTCCACTTGCAAAGACTTCAGTGATGTTTTTCTTTTGTGTCTTCTTCAATAGTAGAACACTTTTGAATGCTTTGTCCTTGCTTCTCTGGGGGCATCTTTCGCTCACATTGTTTTTGTCAGAATGCACAGTCGTGGCTCTCAGCATCACCACAGGCACAACCAGGCTCTACAAGGAACCACTGTGCTTTGGTTCCTGCCCCTGAATCCCACACCTGAGTGAAAACATCAGCTTTTTACGGCTGACATTTGTCTCTCCCTGCCCTCTTAGCAATCTGCTTCACTACAGAGATGCAGTGAATTTTCAGGGCCTCCAGTGAACCTGCTTCTGCAGTTTGTTCCTCTTTTCAAACCCAGATGGATTCCTAGATGGAGCAGAAAGCCCTAGAAAGATAACAAGAGTACAAAGCTCAAACAAACTCTTGTACCTTGGCTCACCAGCTTCTCTTTTTTTTTTTTTTTTTTTTTTTTTTTTTCCTGCAGATCAAGTGGAACATGGGCATTAAAAAAGAGAGCCAGGAGGCTGCAGTGTATGAAACAGCTCTGCATATTTGAAGGCTTCAAACAAACTGTCTCAGAGGGATACAGGAAATGTTAAGATGTAAAAGGAAAGGCCATTGCTTTTTCACATCCTAAAAGATATCAGTTGTCACTCACACTAAAGGAGGAGTACTCACCAGGGTGTAGCACTTTAAAATATTGCCTTTCACTTCAAGGGGCAAGGGTTGAATAGGACACACTTTTTTCACATATTGTTGGGGGAAAAGATGGGCAAGGTGACATATCCGGCCCTTTATAACTTTCCTGATGCCTTCCCCTCAGTAAAAATGGAATGGCACAGATTTTTGGGATACTGAACATCCTGGATTGTACTGTGCTATATACCTGTGCAGGGCAGAACTAAATAGAAATTGGCAAATTCTTGTCTTGTGATACCTCTGCCTTATATGCAAGGGAAAGGAACTTCCCTTTGAGAAGTGGGGTTGGATTAAACAATCCCCAGAGACCCCTTTCAACCTCAGTTATTCTGTGAAATCAATATCCATTTTATAAAAGAATGCTTGTTCTTTTGATCACTTGTTTTACTTTTCTAGTAAGTGGTTGTGTCTTTGTCACTGAAACAGTTAAACTGGTAAATGGTTTAGTCTACACACCATTTTGATGCTTCAAGTACATTTTATTCCCTTATGGCTTGCACATAACTAGGCAAATATTCCTCTTTGCTGAGTATTTCTTTTGCTGCAACACCCACACAAAGTCATTGCCAAACTGGGTGAAAATCTCCCAAAGGTTTTGTTGGTTGCTCTTTAAGTTGACAAATCTGGGAGCGGGAGGTCAAGATTCATCTAACAGGGAGAGTAATTGGAAAGGCTGGAGGCTGATCAATACTGCTTCAGCCCTCAGAGCAATTCCTAACCTCTTCCTTATCAGATACAGTGGATGAAGAGCTCCCTTTAGATCTCCTCAGAACTGACTCACTCACTCATCAAAACATCCGTTCTGTACTCCTTGACACCCAGCATGAGACTGGCACCATCTCATACTGGAGAAGGTGCTGCTTCCAGACTCTGGTGCACACTGAAGAAGAGCTGCCAAAAAAGATCAGAATCAACAAAAGAGACAGAACAATGCACAGTAGCTCTCTGTATGACAGAGTGGTCAGGGTTCTCTTACACGATCTGTGAGCTGAAGCACTCACAGAAGAAAGAGCCGGACATTAGTCCTGAGTTACCCATACTGTGGGTGATTCTCTCTCCCTCTGACTATTGGCATAATTCTTTGACAGTTTGTGACTCACTATTCAGATTATCCATCTCCTTTTCCCAGTCTGTTTTAAAACATTGCTCAGAAGAGAAAGGTGATGCAAAGTGCATTTTTTTTTGTTGTTGTTGTTTGGAGACTGACTCTTGTTTTGGACATTTCCTTTGCATCTTTAAATGGAGAAATCAATAATTTAACCAGATGAAATTATATGTTCACACCTTTATTACAGCATCACAGTAGAAATGCTGTAAGACTGTCAGTACTGAAATAACGTGATCTTATTTTGGAGAACATAAACATTCAGGTCAAAACTGCTCCAGGTTAGATATGATTTATCATATGGTATTGCCTTTACAAATCAGGACACCTGTTTGCTGGGGAAAGCCTCAATAATAAAGATGTAAAAAAAAATAATTCTTTCCTTACAGACAACATTTACTATGGAGAGGTCAGAAGTAATTTCCTTGAATACCCTAAACTATACTCTAAACTAAAAAGGGATGCACATTGCCCCTCGAATACTCTAAACTATAAAGGGATGAACTTTGTCCCTTGGTGTTGAAGCATACTTGTTTTAGGATTTATTGGCCAGTAAGAGAGGAAAAGGGGTAGAAGTTTACAGAAATCAATTAAAATTAGGGAAAAAGAAAAAAACTGCTACTTTGTGAAAGTTCCTGTTTGTGCACCTGCAGTCAAACACAGATAAAGAAGCACTAAATATAAAAAATAAGTGAAAATATTTGAATTCTTTTTCTATGGATTCAGTAATGGAGGGAGTTGAGCAATGAAAAACCAAGTTAAATTACAGATATAACAAAAACACAGATCAGAGCCCAAATCAACTTCACAATAAATTTCAGACTTAATCCTGCTGAGGATATATTGAAATTTTACCCATAAATGCCTAACAATATGTACCAACTTGGGTGATGGGGACCCAGCTGCAGGTGTACTATTTGTCATCTTTGGTTTAAAGTCAGTGGAAAACAAAACACGGAGAATTCAGTTTCAAAAACCAGCAGGAAGCAAAAAAACACAGTTAAGGGTGGGGAAATCAAAATTCAAACCTGCAGTTTTCAATTCTCCTGTGAAATTCCCAAAATAAACCAGTTCCCAGTTTTTATGAGCTTCTCCCAGACCTTGGTACCCTGGGCACCACAATACTGCGACGGCCCTTTCACCTCCATACATTTTGGAGCAAACTCCACCCAGCGGCATCCTGGCGGTGACTGACTTTATACCACCCTGTCCCTTCACAAACTTGCCCTGCACGAAGGGCACTGGTGCAGAGCAGAGCCTACCTCCTCCAGCTGCACCAGGAAGGTGACGTTGTGGCCCTGCTCGGCCGTGAGCCGGCCGTCGGCGGTGACGATGCGCAGCCCCTGCGGGGCCTTGCCCGGGCACTGCTGGGGCTTGGCCGTGTACCTCTCGCGCACCCCGTCCGTGCAGTTGTTGGAAACCACCTTGCGGTACCTGCAAAGGGACAGGGACACCCCTGCCAGGTGCTGACACTGAGGAGGTTGCCAGAAAACAAAAATTCTCAAGCGTGTTTCAGCATTTGGCTCAGCCGCACATTCCTCATGTGCCCAACGCGCCAGGAGTTCATACTGTCGTTAATGGCATGTGATAATTTCCTGCAGAGTGTCTTGGTATCATTTAATGTACCGTGTAGAGAGTGGTTTCCCCAGGGAAGAAGAAAACCCCTACTTGATGCCCTGGAAAACCCCTTTCTAAGTACAGTAAGCAAGAGACTTTCTCACATAGTCACTCAGGTCAAGCATGCTAATGGTTGCTAGAAAGTTCCTCATTCTTTGTATTAACATAGGTTGATTTTTGGAGTAAGAATTTTAATATTCCTAGTTTTTCTCCCCTATTGGACCCTTCCCTCAGACCCCACCTTAACTCCTCCCCACAATGGGTGGCATAAATACCCCTGTCTGACCCTGGACCCCAGCCTTTGCCTTTTGCCCCTTGTTATTGCCTTTTTACAGTTTGCTCCATGTATAGTGGACATCTTACTGTTTGTCATTTTGGCATTATTAAATTCTGTTTCTGGACAACTGGATGGAAGCTGCCTTTCTCTATCAGACCTCTTTGAGTTTCCTCAGGACTCTGCCTGGATGGTTCAGGGCAGAGTCCTGAGGAAACTCAAAGGGGTCTGATCATCTGGGCTTGGACCCCCAAGAGTTTCAGAACATAAACTGCCCAAACCATAAAATTATATGTTACAAGTGAAATAACTATAAAGCTATGAATAAATTATAAAACACATAAGAGTATGGGATGGTATTCAATTATTACACTGTTGGGCAAAGTTTAACAACTTTTCTCACATATTCTCCACTTCTCATTAGTTGTGAGGCAAATGTCTTGTAAGATGTAACCCTCAAGGGTTACAATTAGGATTGAAGCAAAAAGCAAATTATGGCCATCTTTCAGTGCAAAACCCCTCCAAACACAGCTTGGGTTGCTTTGTTTGCTTTAATCACTTGCATCATAAATGAAGTCTGCCATGATCTTTACTTAAACTACATCTTCCATTGACTTCCAAGAGGGCCAAAGAACAGTCAGCATTCAGGCTAGCAGCCCATCTATTATTTCATTTCACATGTATGTGAGTTTCATCTCTCTCCACTAATTTATCTTCCAGTGTTTCTGCCTCACCTGATCTTACAAGATTTTAAGAGGAGTCTTTTCAGAAATATTAATGATTTGGACTTCCCCCAAGTTTCTTTAAGGCATCATCTTTCAGACAAAAGCCTGGACCATATATAATGGAGATCTGGAGTGACAGATGTGAAACCCAACAAAGGTGGTGATGAAGGTGTCCCAAGGGCTTCTGCCCCAAGGTATCCCAAGCCAGCTCTGACACATCCACAGCAGGTACAATCTGTAGTTGTCATTGGGTTAAATCCACCCAGGTGCTCTAGCTAAAAAAAGCCTGGCAAGCCACTTACCCAGTGCTGTTGAGATAACTCTGTCCAAGGCTGCAGTCTTTCGACAAGGAGGATGGGTTATACCAAAATGCTGGTAAACACTGGCCATTGCTGTGGCGTTCATATCCATAATCACTGTTGTAACATTAAAAGAAATCATCAGGTAAAACCCCAAAAAACAAACATGGTATTAGCTTATGCTCCCTACTACTAACACAAGTTTTGATTTTTCTCCATCAGTTTACTAGGATTTTTGTTTTTATTTTTACTGATAAAACAGATTCTTCATTCCACTTCAGCTTTTTTAATTGGGGTAGTCATTTTGCATAAATCCCAGTACAAAAAAAGAAGAACCAGAGCAGGTAGTTTATAGGTATTGCATCAATTGTTCTCTCTCCACAGACTAACAGTACCTCTTAGGATCAAATCTAGGGTCAAATATATAAAAGAAAAACAAAACAAAAAAACCAGAAATCTAAGCCAAGTTAAATCACCACTGTCTCAGTCATATCTTAGAAAACTGAAGGGCTAAAAAGCTAATTGTATTTGGAAACTATATCACACAGGATGTAGAGGAAAATTTACAGCCCTGAGAGAGCTCTCGCCTGAAGGCATTAACAGCATATTCAGTAATGGAAAAGAATTCTGTGATCTTCAATTCTCTTTTTGTTTGGAAGAGGAAATGCTACCAAAAAATCACGCTAGAAACAATGAGTCAAACTTTAATCTTTTGTCACAATTTGAGTTTAGCCATGACTAAACTTGCTTTGGTTTCACTAAGAAAATTTCAAATTGTTTCTGATTCCAAGTAAACAAAAACTCTGTAAAAAATGTTATTGCAGGGAAAAAACAACAACAACAACAAAACAACCAACAGACAACCTCTTTAATCAGTATTCCATCCACATGTGGGTTTACTTTCCAGCCGTTGAGTAATGAGGACTGCTTGGCTGGATAATCATTCTTATTCCTTTTACTAAGCCTTCTCCATAGCTCATAATGCAGAAGTAATGGGATGTTGTTTCTGAGAACTGCTATACAGAGTCCACCAACTCCATTCCAATATCCCAGTTGCAACACAATCCTTGATCTTAAAATGGCACTTTTCTGTAAAGCATTTTTTACTTATTGTCTTTAAGTCTTGGTATCAAGTAGCCAGATTTTCCAAGAAAAGAGGATTAAGGCAGTGTTATATTACATGATTAAGGGCTCATATTTGCATATGTATGTAAAGAAGCAGAGAGAAAAAACAGGAGATGGATGAACCCTCAACAACCTGATGAGTGTTAGTGGAGCCCCTGCTCCAGCCCTTCCCAGAGCTGCCCAGTGCCATCAGTCCATGGCCAGGGTGAGACCTACCAGATCATCAACAAGAGAGATATTTATAGAAAAATATAACAACAAGCAGAGTGCTTAACTTAATGAAGATTTTGTTCAAGTGTCTTGAAAAAGTATGATAACTTAAAAAAATGTAGTGAGCAACTAGTAAACAATGTTATGAAGCTTGGCCTAATATAGAAGAGGAGGAAAAAAGGACGTAATACTTTTCGATTTATCTTTGTTAAGTTTTTTGTACTGATTACAAGAAAAGACATCAAAAAATAATTCAGTCACTACTTTTTACTTCTGCTTCAACTTACTTGTTCTGAATAAAGAAAAAAAAAGATGTTTTGAGGCAATCTTAAAGTGGCAAGATTAAAAAGATGACATTAAGCAAAAGAAAATTAATGTTGCGTATCACTTGAGAAAACTAAACAAATATTAGACTGCATGACTATTCCAAAGCAACATTTTGGCAGCTGTGGTGCTTGGGGTATCTACGAGAAGTAACTGAGAACATACTCCAGGAAACAGCAATGAAGTAGATGACCTAAATGGTCTTTTCCTTTTTTTTTTTTTGACTGAATTTTCATCAATCTATTTACTCAGATGGTTGCAACTCAGTGCTGCTAAATTGCTTTGGAAGCATCAGCGAGCCAATTCTCCCACTGCCATGTGCTTCTATAATCATCCTTGTTGGAATAAGAATACTATAGCTGCAAAACACACTTTGTAATGAAGAATAACACCATTCTGATTTGCTTGGAGAAAACAAATATTTACATACAAATGGGACTCCCGTATTTTTGTAATTCATTTGTAAACACTCTGCAGCACTGTATTCCTAAGTTATCGTGTATGACTCTAATTAAAAAACTGTAACACTGTACACACACAGAGTGTTCTGTAATCAGGTGAAAACAAAGCAAACTAATACACTGAAATCTGCCTCAGAGGGGATCAGTACTCACAATCCAATTTGATGCAGTAGTCTGGGCTTTCTTACTATGCACATGTCTAGATTCAAGCTACTGTTTTGGTTCCTATTCCTACCTGTAAACCTGGGCAAGCCAAGCTGGACTTGACTAGTTTAGACTGTACTTGGATCATATTTCTCCAAGTCAAGAGAAAGAAATCCTAGGATTTTCCACAGCAGAAACAGTTACAAGCACAGAAGTTTCCCAGTATTGTTTTCAGGCTTGCAAATCATCTGGCTCATTAAGGCCCTACAGAAACACCATCCCAGTAAATGACATGAATTGCTGCTCCATATCCCTCCACAGATGCAGCAGCAGCCCGTTCACCTCCGCAGTCTTGGAATCTAATGAATTCCTTGGCTACAGGCTGCTGCACGCAGAACACTGATGCTGACAACAAATTGCTGCCTACAATTTGGCACACCAGGCCTTTGTAGCAATCAAGAAGCATTACCATCAATTGGATGTCCATAGCACGAGCCAGTACAGCAAAGTCTGGAGATGGGGAAGGCATCAGCCCCAGCCTGCAATCAGCTCCCGGAGTCATTGTCTGGGAACTGGAAATTGGAATTTGCATAGATTGATGGTATTTTGTGCCTGCCTGAAAAGAACTCAGGTGACACAGATAATGTATCCTCTAAAAAAGGAGTGGAACGTTTGCCATCAGGGATTGCTTTATCAGTATGAAGCAGCCTGTCTTGCGGCTCTCACTAATTATGGTTTTACCCTTTTACTGGTTTAAACTGGAATCCTATTTGTCTTAGTCAAGTAGAACTGCAAGTTCTTTTCTGTAATTAGATACTAATTCATTACAGATGTTTTGTATCTCTGCTCAGTGCTCATGATAAATTCCTTTTTCTGATGTTATTTTCAGCATAGGTAATAATCAAAGAAAAGAAATCCCCCAAGGAAGTTTGTAATTTGAAAAGAGACCTGACAAACATACTGTTTGGAAAAACTGCTCATTCACATGAAATTATTAAAATCCTACTGCTCTAAGAAATAGAAATAACCAGTTAATTCAGATGAGTGATTGCCATGTTAATAGCTTATTAAAAGATATGACTTAGCATATAATCATAGAAATTCTTTAACAGCTTTACCTTAAGGTCAGCTATGCCATGCCAGAAGATGACAATTTTCCTTGTGTTTTTGCATGCTGCGCTTTCCAAACATTTTGGACATTAAATGGGGTGGAATTGAGCTACCCCTGAAAATAGTCATCTTTTTTTCTGCAGTTTCCTGGTGGGAAAAAATAACTGTGGCCACAACACTGCAAAAGTCTCACTACCTTTTTATTCACTAAATACCATTGTCTAATATTTAACCATGATTCAAGTGTAGATTTGTGTTAAAGGGGAGCTGTGCTTGTTCCCCACTTCTACAGGACCTGACATGGGATTTAACTTAGAGAAAGAGGGATTCAGCAACAGTCTGAACTGTGGATCTACAAAAGTGTACAGTAATAATTGCATCACAGTATTTGGAGTTGAGCTATATCAGCTTATGTTAATATGGAACCTAAAATCCCCAGAATCTTTCCAGTAAATCCATGTCCAGTAGATATCCACACCTTAAAGGTGCAGAGATGCACTGTAGATGTTGCATAGTGAATCAGTATTTTCCACAAGCACTCAAAATCAACTAAAATTTGTTCTAAATTACTACTTGTTAGCTAACCGAGCCCAAAACCTAAGGGTGTAAATGTAGGTGTATTTCAGAGCTGGCACCTGCACGATCTGAACTGATGACATGCAAAGCCAGAAGAATCTAACCACAGTCAGTGTCTGTGCCCTGCCTCTCTGGGGTTTGTCAGAACAGTTTCTTCTGATGCAGGACTCTGATGTTTTAGCATAGGAAGTAACCCCAGCAGGCAGGGCTGTAATTTGAGCGCCAGAGAATATAAAAAAGAGCCAGCCAGATCCTTGCTGATACCTGTGAAATACATAAATAGACCTCATGTGAAATACATAAATAGACCCAATGTGAAATACATAAATAGACCTAATTACCAGTTGCACTAAGGCACCTTTGTGCCTCTCTGGCTATCCAAAACCACTAGCACCAGTATCAACAGGCTGCTACTTCCCAGGAAGGTGCGAGGTACGGGAATCCTGACAGAAGAAGTTGTCAGTACTAATGACAGCGGGTTCAGAGGGAGGACTGACAGTGAGATACTTCACTCAAAGTTCCTATTAAAGGACCTGGGAGACAGGTGGCTGAAGGATGAACACCACCAAAGGTTTCCATCAGCATCTGGGAGGTGTTTCTGCTGAAGAGATATCACTGTAATAACGCTCAGGCTGCAGGAAGGAACACAATGCGAGGAAACCGGGTAAATTAATGCTTTAATAACACCCGAGTAACGGTGTCATCCATTCACCCAAATCAATTAAATGAAGAAGGAGATTCTCGTTTCTAGGCCGTTGCTAGGACAGGCTTGCTTCAGGAATGGGGATTCCTGAAGCGCTGTTGCCCTCTGGCTGCCAGCCTCATTCCCTGCACGGAGGGAGAGCCAGACCCGCGCCCAGCCCCTGCGGCTGCCAGCCGGGATACAGGGGGGCTGCCAGCCGGGATACAGGGGGGCTGCCGGCCGGGATACAGGGGGGCTGCCGGCCGGGATACAGGGGGG
>VZUI01083482.1:0-46133 GCA_013401135.1 Cettia cetti
CCGCCCGCGGGGCGGCCGAGCCCGGGACCCTGTGGCGCCGCCGCTCGGGGACGGGCCGGGGAAAAGCAGGAGGAGGAGCGGCGGCCCCACGGCCGCCCTAGTGCCGCCCGCGGTGCGGCCCTGCTCGCCGCCGCTCGCCGCCGCCATGAGCGCCGGGCAGGCCGCGGGGGAGGAGGCGGACTCCGCCGCCTCGTCTCCGGCACTTCGCAGGGTGCTCTCGGCGCTCTTCTACGGGACGTGCTCCTTCCTCACCGTGCTGGTCAACAAGGCGCTCCTCAGTGCCTACAGGTGAGCGCCGGGGCAGAGCGGGCGGCCCTCCCACCTGCGTGTGCTGGTGCAGCCGGTGCCGGGCGGTGCCAGGCTGTCCGTGCCCGGCGGAGAAGCCTTCCCGCTCCAGTTCGCCTTCCCCTTGTTGGCGTGACCCACGGGCGTCCGTGCAGCTCGGATCCCGGGCGGCCAGCCGGGGGGAGCCGGCCCGGTTTCTTCAGTTTCAGACCCCTCTTGTGCCCTGTGTGTACCAGTTCTGCAGCACCGCCCGACGGCAGGCACAGTTCCGACAGCGCCCGTCTTTTCCTCCGTGTGTTTTCGCTATTCTCAGGGGATTGTACAAGCTCAGACACCCGTGAGGGAAGCAGCGTATGCCCTAACTAGAGGTTCCTGCCGAACAGTATCTTCTTTCCAGCATCTTTATTTTCAGAGGTAGCCAGAAACGAAAAGCGAACCTCATAAAAAGGCTTAATGATAGCTCTGAAAGATGTCATCCTTGATGGTGCTAATTCCTATATGGAATCATGGTGATAATTAGTATTTTCTACCACTGCATAAAGCAACAGTATTAACTGCAGTTAAATTAAACTCCAGTGAAAATTAAATGCCTCTTACACTTTGCATTTTACTCTTAATCTTGCAGCTGTGGGGAATAGAGGAACTTGAGCATTTGTCTCCAAGTCATACTTTCCCCACCTAGATTTGTACTTTTTGCACTTCGATCATCCTTGTGGTTCCCTTCTGACTCAGGGTGTTCTGTGATTCTATGATTGTCCTGTGACTGCCATTTTTCTCACCATTAACATGTTTTACTTAATTTTTTTCTGTTTTTGCTGTGGTTTAGTTCATCTTGAATCAAAATAAAAAAAAAAAGAAAAACCAAAATTGAACATGATGCAAGTTGAGACTTTTTTACAGTGGTTTTTATCCTACAGACTGCAGCTCCCTGCAAGTCCCTGGCATACATCTAGCACACCTATGTGAGATAATCGAGTACAGTATGTCCATCAGTAAGCCTAAGTTTTGTATTAAGACCTTACAGCATTTAGACCTCAACAAATCACAAATGTCTGGAGAAATCTGTGTAGTACAGATAGGCAGACTCTCTATCTTTATAAGGAGTAGCTGTAAATGCTAAACAAAAGGTGGTTTAGGGTCATATGGTTATAAATTGAAGTCCAGTTGTTTCTTATGTTTTTTCCTGAATCTCTTTCACTACCATTTGCTCCTAACTCTGTGCTAGGACTCTAATGCTGTTATGGCCTTCCTGCTGTGATTCAGCATGTTTGTTTCTTTTGTTGATGCTTTGTTCACATCCCAGTTGTGTTAATTTGAGATGTACACTTCTTGTCACACCAAGTAGGAGTATAGCAGTTTCTGCAAGCGTCATGAAGTTCAACGAGGCCAAGTATGAGGTCCTGCACTTGGATTGAGGCAATCCCAGGCACAAATATAGTCTGCACCGAGAATGAGTTGAGACTAGTCCTAGGGAGAAAGACTTGGGGGTGTTTATGGACAAAAAGCTGAATATGAACCAGCACTGTGTGCTTGCAGCTCAGAAACCCAACCATGTGGGCTGCATCAGAAGAGGTGTGGCCAGCAGGTCAAGGATTCTATGCCGCTGGTCTGGTAAGACCCTGCCTGTAATAATGCATCCAGATCCTGGGCCCCCCAACACAAGGAAGACATGGACCTGTTGGAACGAGTCCAGAGGAGGCTGCTAATCACAGGAGCAGTGATCACAGGACAGCAGCAATTCTCCTGTGAAGATAGGCTGAGAGAGACAGGGGTTTTCAGCCTGGAGAAGATTCAGGAAGATGTTATTGTGACTTTCCAGTACCTAAAGGGAAGAGCTCGAGAAGTTTCAGAAAGCCTTGTAGTGACAGGACAAAGAGAAATGGCCTTAAGCTGAAAGAGGGCAGGTCTAGATTGCTATTAGGAAGAAATCCTTTTCTATGAGCGTGATGAGGAGTAAGTTGTCCAGACAGGCTGTGGACCCCCACCCCTAGAAGTGCTCAAGACCAGTCTGGATGGGGCTTTGAGCAACCTGGAATAGTGGAAGGTGCCCCTGCCCATGACAGAGGGTTTGGAACTAGATGATCTTTAAGGTCCCTTCTAATCTAAATCATTCTGTGATTCTATCTGTTCTATTTTTGCTTTCAGCAAAAGCCAACCAAAAGGTTATTGTAGGAACCTATAATAGCTGGTCTAGTAGATAATGGATATTTCTACATTTGCCTAAGAATTTAGTTTTGGCAAAAACATTGCTGGTGTGTTTGGACTGTAGAGATAAGCTTCCATGTAAAGGCAAGTGCATGAGATTTGAGTTACTGTCCCATCTCAGGATTGAAAATGTATATGTGAAGCTACTCAAGAAATGGCACATTAAGAGTTCTCTAAGTGTGTTACTTTCACTTATGAGTATTCCGCAAACAACTAGCAGTTCAGAATTGATCAACTTTGCATGGGTTATATTATTTGGGCTGCAGAAATAAAATATTACTGCTACTATAAGTGTAGTCCTGAGCTCTTCTTAAACACAGGCCAGTCATCCTCATGTTTAATTGTTGATTTTGGTATTAAACTTTAACTTTTTTATTTTTCCTAATTAGTTCTTTCCATTCTTCAGTACTAAATACCTGTTCATGCTTTTCAGCTTCCCATCACCAGTGTTTCTTGGAATTGGACAGGTATGTTCACAAGTAAAGCATATTAAAAGTATTCATTATTTTGTAAGTTAAACTGATGATAATAAAGATAGATTTTAAGGGGCAAAATCACAGTTGGAGTGAACTGCTTGTCTGCTGCATTAGATACACTGTAAGGAACTGTAATTAGTTTAATTGAAAACAGGCAACTTTGAGCTTGAGTCAAAATTATTCCCTGAAGAGAGTAATGTAAAAGTCTGGAATGCTATTTATTTCTCCTTGTGAAATTCAGTTATTAAGGAATCTGGCTTTCAAAACTGTCCAGCTTTATTCTAGCAAGTACGTGCATTCTGTGAGAGTCCTTGAGCCTTTGTGGACTACATGCAGAGATATTGCCGTTTGTAGCCAAACCATTATTTCCTCATAAATTTCCCCCCACTTCCCAGGAGTTTTCCAGTAGGACAAGTGCAAAATTTTGATTTTTTTTTTTTTTTGCTTCATTTGCCCATGGGTATGTTGCAGTATTCCAGCTGAAATGTTGGGCTTTTTTTGTTGTTGTTAGGAGGCATTGTATTAAAACCAGATCAAATACTTGTGGACTTGGTCCATAAAGATTAACATATCACTGCAAAGGGATCACTGATAAAGATTGAGCCTTGAAGCAAGTGTTGTTTAGGCAAATACATTTTATAGAGAATTTGCATTCTGCCAAGGCCGCACAGCAGGTGGTAGTGAGGAAGAATTGGGAACAGTACTGCAAGTCTGACATCTCTGCTGTTAGGTGCTAGAGACTATAAAATGTCTTGTAAGGGCTTTCTGATGTGATAGTTTTACACATCCAGACTGCTCAAGGAACCACAGATCATGTTTCAGTGAAAGGTCTGAAAATGTGGCCATAATTCTTGTCTTGATGCAGCTTTTTTTTTCTTTGCAGAATCTAAGACTTAGTGACATTTCCATTTTTTTTTGTTGATTGATCCTTCCAAGATTTTCCTGAACACTATCAAGTACATATGATATGGTATAATGCTTTAGTCTGCAGAACATGACTCCACCACCTCCTCTAGATAGTTGTTAATGATGTATGATTGCTCAGATATTCTTCTTTCTGTCTGCATCTTTATTCTTTTTTCCTCATGTTGTTGACAGGCTGATCCATGTCCAACCTCCATCTTGCATTACCAAAAAAAAAAAAAAAGTTTTGGGAGTGGTTCTGCAAGACTAAACAATTCTCTGAGTAAAAATTTCTTGGTTTATCTGAGATTGTGTCCTATTTTATTTTCTCAGCTCCTTCTTGACATTTGTTGTTTCACAGAGAGCCACTAATTTTCTTCAGGATAGTAAAGTATATGTGTGTATTTTACTTTTAAATAAATAGCTGGCAAAGTTGATAAGAACAAAATGATTTCAATTTGTTAATTGCGTTCTGTGCTGTTCTCTTAGAGCAATACATAAAACCTAGCATTTGTCAAATTTGTATAAAGATTTTGTCCTTGAAGCAGGTTTTTTATTCATACATTACAATTTTCCTCTTACATGAACTTCTCATTTTTTCTTTTTGTTTAGATGGCAGCCACTATACTTATCTTGTATGTGTCAAAACTAAATAAGATTGTTCACTTCCCTGATTTTGACAAAAGTATACCTGTGAAGGTAAGAATAAGAAAGAAGATCTCCTAGTGGGTAGCTTTGAGTTCCACGTATAAAGTACTTACTGAGACCTTGAGAAGTTTTTTCCCTCCATCCCCACCAAGTCCTGCTGTGCTCCATCTCTGCTGTTGTCTTCACTTTAACTTATATATAAAGGCATTAAAAAAATACAGCAAGCATTTTCTTTATCCTAATAGTATCTGTTAGGAAAACTTTGCTGGATAGGCTGGGAGCAGCCAGCATTTTAGCTTCCAGGACTCACATATTGTTTGTAGTGCTGGATTTGACTAATAGTGAATCAGCTGGATTGCTCATTGTTGATTTCTCTACTTTTTTAGGAACCCTTAGGCCAACTCCTTATCCTTTTGTCAACTTTTGCATTGACACTAAGATAATCATTACTTTTCACTCCTCAATTGGTTTGTGTCTTCAGTGCATTCAGCTAGAGGTTTAAAGTAGTGAAATGCTTATTTTAGTGATGAAGCTTTGAAGTTGCTGACCCATTTTAAGTAAATGATTCACTGATCTCCACTGTTGTGCTGGATGTTGTAATTTTGTCTTTACAATGGAATGAATTTCAGAGGAAAGATAATATAATGACTGCTCTGCTTTCAGCCTATAAATTAAATGAACCAAAATGTTCTAAATACAAGTCTGCAGATGAGATAGTGCATTAGAAATTTTTTGCAAACTTATGTCAACATGCTGAATATTTATTGTTACTCATACTCCTGCTTGCTTTATCATCCTGTTTACTTTTACTATGACTTTCACTTAAAAGTTAACTTCAGTTGACTGTCAATTAACTTTGACTTCACATTTTTTTCTCTCTCACTGTGAAAGAAACATAGAATTTTTAACACAGATAAAATACACCCCACTCCTCTGTATGCTTTTCCACCAGACAAAGTTTTAAGGTTGCATAGCATTTGATTTTAGTGTCCTTTAAAGTGTTCCTGTGTAGAAACAAAAGCAACTATTACACATTCAGATAGAGGATCTGTTATGTCTTTCTGCCATTTCAGCCCCTCTTGACTGATAGTGAATGGGACCAAATGTACACGCTGCCTTTGGCTCCAATGATTACTTTTTGGTTGGTTTAAATCTTCTGCAAATTCCAACTTTACTCATTCTGTGATAGTGTAATTTTTTTCTGTAACAGGAAAATTAATGGCTTTAAATTGCAGCTGACTATTGTAAGGAGTCACATCGTCTTGTATATTTTCTTAAGGTTCTGAAGATCCATTATTGTTTCTCTATATTGTGTTATGGACCCTGTGTTTCTGTGCAAGCCAGTCTCTTTGCTAGAAGCAATTTTTATTTTACTCATAATTACTTATCATTCTAGTATCTCACATAGCATGATTTTCTGGGTAGATCTAAAATATTACAACTTCCAGCTGTACTAATATGTGTGGAGTACATAGAGAAGTACAACATACTTATAGTTTATTAACTTTTTTATTCCACCTCTTCACTTGTTTATTTAGCTACTGTTGTTAATACTACTTTTACATCTAAAATTGAATGTTAAAATGGGTATTAATCTGAGGTTTATAGTAACTAGAATAAAAGTGATTAACATTTACTCTAAATGGATTCTAAGTCTCATTAGTGATAAATTGCAACACTTTTAGTGACGTCAGTGAAGCTGTAGTCATGACCAGTCACATAAATGGGAGCTGCAAATGGATGAATTTGCAGCATAGTTACATCTTTTTCCTGTTAAAAAAAATGCTCTTTCTTGATAAAAGAGCATCTGATATGACAGGTATCGAATTCTATCAAGTAAAGTTTCTCAACAGTAATTCTAAACAAAATAATCTGAGTTGTGCTTTTAATTTTATCACAGTTGTTTCCTCTGCCTCTGATTTATGTTGGAAACCACTTAAGTGGATTATCAAGTACCAGCAAACTCAGGTACAGTAAGTAGAAGTTTTAAGTAGACTATTTGGATTTTACCCTTTTCTCTTGTGGGTAAAAAATGAAACACTAAAGAAGAAAATTGTCTAGAGTCTTAAATCCATGTGGTGTCTGCCTGCCTGCCTGTCTGTCTAAACCTCTAGTGCTGTTATAAAATTTTTACCCAAACATTTGGTCAGTTTACAAGTTGTCTTCTTCCTTTAAGGGGAGCTTAGCCAGGCCTGTGCTGACATAAAATCACAGTACACCTATGTGACCATGAAGGTGCTTACACTCTCACCTCACACGCAAGCATCAAGCTTTTCCTGGATGTCTTAACCAGAAAACTGTAAGGTCTTTCTGAAGAAAGAAGCATAAGGAGAACATTTGTACCATGGTGTCCTGGTAGATATTTAGGAATCACCAAGAAATGAAAAAACTGCTGTGTAGTGGGGTGGTGGTGGTAGCCTAGTCCTGCTGAGTGCCAAAAGCAAGTTGTCAGGGAGCAATGCTGAAGGGTGCCTTGACTCCCATGTGCCTGTAAGTGTAGACCCATGAGAGTTGCCTCCATGCTAGTGCTAAAAAGGTGTAAGTAATGTAGACAGGTTGTAATAGAACAAATGACCAGACCATATTATCTGTGGAAGTCAAGCACAGAAGCATTATGGCAGCACCAGGACAGGAGGGTACAGCACTACCATTGTGAGTTTTTTGTCATTGTAGGCTCTTTAGGGTTTGGTACTAAGCTAAATCAAAACAAAATTTGCAGGTTTGTCTGCATTTCATAGCTATGAGACAGATGCTAGGAGAGAAAATTGAGACATAGCATCATAAAATCATCAGGGTTGAAAAAGACCTTTAAGTTCATCCAGTCCTACTGTAAACCCAGCGCTACCACTGAAACAGTGGACCAGTAACCATATCACCCACTGCCAGATCTAAATATCCTCAGGGATGGTGACTCCACCACCTCCCTGGACAACCCACTCTAATGCCTGATCACCCTAACAGTGAAAATTTTTTTCTAATATCTAGTCTGAATCTCAGCTGAAGACCATTTGTTCTAGTGTGCTCACTGCAGGCACAGTAGAAGAGACCTATCCTCACTTCATTACACCCTCCTTTCAGGGAGTTATAGAGAGTGATGAGGTCCCCCAATGTATTCCTTTTAATTTCTTTACATTTCTTTTTATCTATAGAATTAGTGTTCTCTAGCTATGAACACTAGATGCCTGATTCTGCAACTTTTTGTTGAATGTTGAATTCAACAAGCTGTTCCACTGAAACAGACATAAAGACTTAGGCAGTCCTGTGCCTAGTAGCGCTTCAGCCATTCTGAATTTGACAGTAGTTTCAAAATTGCAAAAGTTGGCTTTTTCTTTCCCTTTTCTCTGACTGTAAATTTAAATGTTTAGTAGGGTATATACATGCACCTTCTCTGTCTCCTGTGGCTAGTACACCTCTTTTAGATATACTAGTTATAACTAATTTTTATAACAGAAACTTCAAAATGCCTCCGGTGTTTCTACCATTAACATTTTGTTACTTTGCATTTTGTTACAATATATGAAACTTGTTTACATAATTGAATTCTCCACCTTGTTTGTGTTGTCTGGAAGGTGAAGATGATCGTGTGCATAAATTCAAAATATCTGTTGTAAAATTTTTAACCATTGTGTTAGGAATTGTATCATTTATTAATGCAGTTTTTAATAATTATCTTAGGCTGGGAATTAATTGGTCCATATGACCATGCTGTCACAAAGTGTCAGATGTGTTTTTTCACCCAGAAAGGTTTCCAACTGCATTGCTTCATGAAGATCAACAATATGTTCCTAAAGATAGCAGCTTGTTTGGTAGTTGCAACTGGTCCCACCTTTCATGTTTCTTGTAATTCCTCTAATTTTTTGGTCGTGGATTTGTTTTAATTTTTTCAAAGTACAGCTTGTTTACTAAGCATGTTTTCTTTGTATTTTGTTTCTGTTACATGTTTTCAGAGACAATTTTATTCTCTCTCCTCTTAAGTTTACAATAGAAATAATTTTTATTTAACTCTGCCTATGAATTTTGCAGAAATAATTATTTCATAAGGGTTATGCTAGGTAGAAAATACCTACTGTGTTTCATTTCAGTAATGCAGTGTCCTTCAGAACGTAGCTGGTTGGACTGATTTACAGATTGGCAAAGCTTGGTTTTCCAATGTGCATCTAATGTCAGACTGACGTTTTTATATATGTACCAAGGGACTTGATATTTGTTTTGGTTTCTTATCTCTGGACTAATTTTTCCATCCTCTGGGTTAGTAAAATAAAAGAATATAAGAATGCTGTTAATCTAATACTATACTTGGATTTTTATTTTGTTTTTTTGACAGTTTGCCGATGTTTACAGTTCTCAGGAAGTTTACCATTCCACTTACTTTACTGCTGGAAATCATCATACTTGGGTGATCCTTTTTGGTTTTTTTTTGGATTGTGGTTTTGTTTTTAATTTAAGATACCTTTATTTTAGGTCATATCAAACAGATTACTTGTGTCATCTCATCAGAATATTGAATGGTGATTTTTACGTACAAATACAGACAAGCAAAAAAAGGGATTTATGTAGCTTTTTCAAAGGCATATATGTTAGTGAAACATATCTAGGCATACATTTTAGTGAAGAGAGGGAAAAAATAATCTTGTCTTCAATTTCATATCTCATTCTCCAGACCGTTAGGTGGGTTTCAGGTCAGCAGACACTTTCAGTGGTTATGTTTGTGTCTTGTCCTGGAGGCTCCTAAGCTGTGAACTGCTTCAAACAGACAGATCCTTACACCTCCAAAGAATGCTGATAGCATGGCAGTCTGCTTATGTAGAATAACTGTCTGGGTCAAGTCTGAAAACATTTAATGAAGCAAAATGGTGTCTACCAGTTGTTAGATCAGAGAATTCCTTGCTTACAGACATCTATGTTATTTTTCATGAGAAATTAAGAAGGACATGCTAGCTGTTCAGGATCTCTAATTTCAGTGCTCCTGAGTTGGAGGAACAGGAGTATAAGTACATACTTTGTTTAGAACTTCACAGTCCTATCTACATGGCTGGTGCTGGACTCACAAGATGAACTTACAAGGAGAAAACCAGCTTGCTGAAGTTGAACCCAGGCAACATGAGAGTGATGGTCAGGGGAAAGCTAAAAAAGCAAAAAGGCCCCAAGTAAACTGTCATCTCCTTTTGTCTGAAGCAGCAGTTTATTGATCAATGTGATTCATATTTGGAGATACTCTGGAATTCTTTTGTAGTTTTAACTCCATCCAGTGAAAGCAAAACTTGCTTTATTCTGTTGACCTGAAGACTCCCACAAGCAAGTGAAAAAAAAGTGAGTAATTGAGATTATCAGAAGTGCTTAGCTGGAGAACAGCAAGGTGGCTATGCATGCAAGTAACATCCTAACCAAAGGAAAGCTTGGGAGGAGAATGCTGTATTGGTGCAGACTGACACAGTGCATTTCCTCAGGGCTGAAAAGGACAGGACTGAAAAGGAAAGGCTGAAAAGGAAAGAGCACAGAAAGGAGAGTCAGTGCAGGCTTATGTCAGGATTTTTGAAGCAATCAAGGTTTGGGTTGTCACTCTTGAGAGTCATTGTGATCAAAGTCTAATTTATCTGGAATCTGCTCAGTGCTTTATTGTTCAGACAGTGGTCCACAGATGTGCTCCTTTACACACAGGATTTATCCAAGAGCATTTCTTCAAGAACATTGAACTTTTTGTTTTGATGGATCTTCTCTCTCAGTCTATCTTGACAGAATAAGGACTAGGGGAATATCTGTAAGGCATATTGCAGTATGGTGCAAAAGATGAGTACTTAAGATGTTTCCAAATAAAGTAGTGTAGATATAAAAACCTTTTTATAGGTGTACAGTATGTTTTTTACTACTCTGTGGCAGCACTGATGTGGTAGTGAAAATGTCAAAAGCTCCATGTTTTCCCTTTCAAGTACAAAGTTTCCATTTGGGTTCAAAATAAGTATCTATTTAAAAATAATCTGGACAGTGTGCTCTATAGTATCTTCCTCAACAAGGGTGATATGAAAAACTGCATGAGAAATGTATAGTGATTTTCCTTAATTGGACTGCTGGAAGACACTGAAATATGTCTACTATGAATATCATGTTAAAGTTGTTTGGTTCAGTACTGTTACTTTGAACCTTTAATCTTTACTATTATAATTGTCTAGTAAGAGAGTGCTCACAGTGCTTTTTCAATCTCCTTTCTCAGGGCCAAGGTCTGACAGCGTGGCACATGGGCAGTCATGTTGTTTTTGTAAGGTTGTCAAGACTTTGCCCTCCTGTTAAATGTTCTGTGATTATTAATTGCTTTGAAACTTTTCAGGCAGACAGCCATTTAACCTCCACTTCAAATAATGCAAATGTGAACTGTTTCAATTTTTGCCTACAGGAAACGGTACCCACTGAATATTATAGTCAGCGTATTTGCCATCATTCTTGGGGCTTTCATAGCCACTGGGTAAGGTTTTAATTTCTCATATGGAGCCATATTATAAGGGGAGGGATAGCAGGAGAACTTTTTCCTTGTTTAGTACCAACTAAACCTAAGTTGAGATCAGTTACTCTGGATAAAGTAGATTTGGAAAATCTCTCTAGTAACATCAGTGGGAGGTGCAGTTATACAAAAAAAAAACACCTAATTCCTGCTGGCAGTCTTTGGGTGTGCCTTTTTCTACATCTAGGTTTTCCATGTTTGCAGGATCATAAGTAACGCAAGCTGAAACTGTGAGGAATGTTGTTTTTATTTCATGGTATCAGTGTATTTTAATAATCCTGGAAAAATATATTCTTGTTCTGGATAGAAGGACTGATATTTTGGTTGTCAAATATGGAGCTAGGCATTGTATAATTTCTTAATCATAAAAAGCCCACTTTTTTTAATAAGTTCCATTGTAAGATAATGTTCACAATGCACCCATATGCTGTTGTCCTCTGTTTTCTGTTTGAACATTCCTTTACCTAACTGGAAAGGTAATATTTTGTTTGTTTGTTTCCTGACTTTGCTATGAACAAGGGTAAACAATTTCCATGTGATGTGACCCAGATAGAGTGATGTCCTATCAGATGAATTACCCTGTATTGATGAGGCAACTAGTCAAAACAGAAAGGATGACAATATGTCTGCTCTGACTGTAAAAAACAGTCAGATATTATTCCCTAGCCACTTCTTGTAGTAAAGGAATAGGTAAGTATATTCAGTTCTAATTGGGCTAATTGTCAGGGTTGAGATGGGTGGAATTTTTCTCTGAATTAAAATTGAACATTTCCTGCCACTTTCACCCTGAGTATTAGGAACTCTCGTATGTCTCATTTGTCATGGTCCTGTAACTGGAGAAATGTAACGTATTTTGACTTACAAAGAAGGCTTGAAGCAAAACCTGTGGCTGGCAAGTTCATGGGATTTGCATATCCTCATTCACAGTATTCATCTTGGTAAGCAAGGTAATGCAATGCATTGCATATTTTTTTGCTTATTTACAATATTGTATTTCTTTCTTTCCCAGGTCTGATCTGTCTTTCAATCTGGAGGGCTATATCTTTGTGTTGCTAAATGATATCTTCACAGCAGCAAATGGAGTTTATACAAAGCAGAAAATTGATCCAAAGGTAACCATAGGGTGATTAGATTGAATTTAGCATAATGACAATATAGTAACAGTGGGCTTACTGTCCTGGTTTAGGGCAGATTTAGGGAGGAAACCTCCAAAGAAGTCCCTCTAGAAGGCAAATTCAAGTGGCCCTTTCCCCTACCTGTTTGGCAGATAAACTTCCTTCAAGAAAAGTGGAAAAAACTCTTTATTTAACAAGCAAAGTATTCACAAGCATAAAAATTGAATAATATTAAACAATAAAACCTCTTTCTGTTCTGAAGAGAGGTGGCAAATTCAGAAAGTCCTGTCGTGGGCAATAGTTCAGCTTGCTCAGTCTCTTATCTGTACCTCCTGTGCTGGAAAATGCCATGTTCCAGGCCCTGGTGGGTCACAGGTGTGAGGTCCCAGTGTTTTCCTGTGTTTTCAGTCCAGAGCAGGGCTGATCAGTTCCAAAAAAAAGAAGAGCCACAGTCTGAGGAACTTCTCTGCCTCAGCTACCTAAAAACTAACTAAAAGCAAAGGAGAGCTCTCTCCTGCTGTCTGTGCTGCAGACAACACACACCGAGAGAGAGCTGAAGCTCTTATCCTCATAGTTTTGAATATAGCCACCTCAGACATTCCACCACTTCTCCTTTCCCCCTGCTTCACTCTGAGATCTAGTTTTAAAGGCACAAAACTTTTTTCTGGGCTAAACAGAATAAACAAATGGGGATACAATTCAGCATCATAAAGTCACCCCAGGACATTAATCACCCCAGGATGTCTACTTACTATATGACTTTTATGTACTTATCATTATGAACTTATAAATAACTTCATTTACTTTCATGTTTCAGTTAATATATGCATTCTTAATAGAGAATGGCCTAGAAAAAAAGTTGTTATTTGTATCTCTGGCCAGGCTTTGGTAATATTCTTTTCTCTCAAGTCTTTTAGGCAGAGTTTGTGGTTACTAAAAAAAAAAATTAAAAAATCCTAACCATAAGCAAACAGTTTACCTTTAAATTTGGTATATATTTATATAAAGACAATTACTTTTCAACTAGGAACACACTTTATGTAATGTATGTTATGTAATGTAAAGAGAACTGTCCCGCCTGAGTCATAACCACTGTAACTGTAGGTTTTTTTGGTTATCTAAAATCAAGCAAAGGCAGATGTGACAAGGAATTAGGCGATATGTTGATACATATTACTTATGTATATGTTGGGCAGGCTGCTCTTCAAATGCAGTGCCATGAAAGGCACCAAAACATTCTGTTTTCTGTGGTTCACTCTGTGCAGAAATAGATGTCTTTTAATAACCTTAGACATCTTAGTTGATTCCAGACTGTATTTTTATTTATGAGTAACATTTAGCAGTCTCACAATTTTCTGCAAAATACAGGAGAAGAGATAGGCTGGAGAGATTTTCTAAGCAGCATGGCTGAATTTGGGGGAAGGGAATCTTCTCCCTTTATGTCAAGCGAGTTAACCCAGAGGTTATATGGCAACCCTCAAGTTCATAAAGTTGCATCAATTACCAGTGATTACTATGAGCTCTATCTATGAGTCAAACTTACTTCATTTTCCTGTTATATGTTTTCATGGTTGATTTGCAGTAGAAGGACAGACACTTACATGAATTTAACACAAGGCAGTTTTGGACCAGTACTTTTGAAAGTTCCTGGTGTTGTATAGAAAGTGTCCAAGGTATAACAGAGCAGTAATACTCCCCTGAGTGTACAGACAAAGTGGCTGAAGTGGAAATTCAGCTTAGTACAAAACACTGAATCCAAGGATTGCAAGTCTATATTTTAAATTGAGATGTATTCTATTCTGTTTACTCACTGACAATAATGTCAGAAGAATTACCCGAGTAATATGTGGTGTTTTGCTCCCAAATGGCTTTTAATGCCAAACACAATGTTTCACTTTTCACAGGAGTTGGGAAAATATGGTGTCCTGTTTTATAATGCTTGTTTCATGGTGATTCCAACAGTCATTATTAGCTTTTCTACTGGAGATTTTCAGCAGGTAAGTAGCAATATTGCATATATCAGACTGATAATGTTATTTTGCTTGGATTTCATCTGGGGAGTGGGAGGGACTTTCTGTTTGTTTCTGAAGAGGTAATCCTACCTCTATGTTAGTGATCAGTGTTTGAAAAGTGTGAGTTGGGCTTGTCCTTTACAGGTAAGACCTTGTGATTATTCATTTAAGGAGAAGCTGAATTTGTGTGATAGTCCTTATTTGAGTTTTTGTCTATGAACTAACGTACATTTGGGGACTCCCAGCTAGAACAAATGTTTGAGAATCCAGCTGCACTATGTGATTTGCTACATGCTCTAAAACGAGATTGCAACTATACAGACAATTTCCAATCTTTCTCTCATTCTGATGACCAGGGCAGATATCTGTTTAGTCTCAGTCTGGTTTGGTAACCTACATTTTGCATTCTCATAGGATGAGAGCAAGACCCCAGGTAATCCTAATACAGTATCCATAGGCAGTATGTCCTGATACATAAAGTATCAGACCAGAAGGTTTTCCTGGCTCCCTAACAGACTTGCTGAGTTGCCTTTTTTGTAACAGTAAAATTAGTCTAGTCACTTGTATTCCTTTCTAGAAATGTTTTACCTTTGCCACAGAAAATTCTTTGGAGGGTGTAATAAATCATTGCAATGTTCTTTGTTGTATGCTGTTGTGCCCTGAACACACATGATTTTGTCATTGTGCTCTTAGAATTCTGCTTTAAGCAGAAAAGTTATGATTCCCTGAAAGTGCTGAAATTAGGTTTTCTGTGAATGTGAAATTTCTTTATGTCATCAGTCCAGCATGACCTTGTGCCAGTTTAGGAAAATGCAGCTGCTGCCTGTCTTGGAAAAGGGGCCCAAGTTTGTATAGCTGTAAGATTTCAACTGCTTTTCCAGCACACAGGGTTGGAGACATTTTGGGAGACCTGGCCACAGAAGTTTACCTTGTTGCTAGGTTTTCTTCAAGGGAAAATAAGGAGTGTGTTGTGCCCATTGGCTTCTTTGCTGTAAACAACTTAATGCTCAATTACCTGCAGAGAATAAATATCTATTAGAGAAATACATTGTGCTTGCTGTGCAACACATTGGTTTGGTCTTCTTAATAATAGAAGTCCTATTAAATGATGAAGATAGTTACAGTGTCAGTGTTACACACAGAAATCAAATCACAGAGAAAACAGAGAAAATGGAAAAATACTGATGACAAGTCAGCAAATGAATGTAGATAACCCTTGTACTTAGCAGATTTTCAGACCAGTTTTTACCCTGGCAGAGCTTCTTGCCTTGACCCATCACAGCATGTGTCTTTTCCTGTGAAGTCAAAACACCAGTAGCATGTCTATATGATAGGGATGTGCTTTTACTCTCCTAGCTAGTTCTGTAATCTTGTAGAGATTGCAGTTTATGAGTGAATGCCTTGGTTACCCATTTCTCCTTCACCAGCTGACTCACTGTGAGGGCAGGAAAGCATGATGCAATGTAAGAGGAAGGAAGCCCCAGAATGGCACTCTGTTATACTCTGCAGCTTTGTTGTTGCACACCAGCACAATTCTGGCAGGGCAGAGCTGCTCAAAATCCTTTTTATCTGTTACCTCATATGGCAGAGGTTCAGCTGGCTGCAGCTCAGAATGGACTAACATCCTTTATTCTGTTTCTCAGGGATGTGTTCAACCTTAGCTGAATTTAGTGTTTACGCAGCAAGTGTCAACAAACCAGATTAAGATGAAGCATATGCAGGAGTTACTAGAGATGGAAAAGAATCTGTGATGTATTTCTTAGTGACTGTGTGGCACTGTGTGTTTGTTTGCTGCACTTCACTAGGGAGGACACTTCAAAGTGAATGAGCGTTTTCACTGAACTTCATTGTTGAGAGACCTTAGTAATGCTCAAAAACGCAGGGCTTGGGCCTAGAAAGCTGCTCATGAATGAATCTGTGGTGTGGAAGAGATGTAGAGGAAATTATTTATGTATTTGCCGTTTCTGTCTGTCTCACATCAACACTATTATGTGTTATTCACAGAGTTAGTATTTGTCAGGTAAATACCAAAACACAGTTTTCTGTATTGCTTACAATGTGCAAGTGTATCTGTGCTGCTCTACATGTTACAAACATATGTCTAGGTATCATGGGTGCTGTCATCCTACTGTCTCTCATGTTAGATGTATTAAACTGTTTATAGACGTAATATAAATGGTTCATAATTTTTGAATGAGTTAAACATATTTTGTGAATTTACGTATTTTCATATTAAGTACATTTTATATGTGTTTACAGTTGATTATATAGCACATAATTCTCTCTCTCTCTCTTTTTTTAATAGGCAACACATTTCCAGCACTGGACAAATTTTTTATTTGTCTTTCAATTTGTTCTTTCCTGCTTGTTGGGGTAAGGACATGGGGGAATCAAGCAGCTTGTTTTCATTACAGTGTTTTTGCAAATCTCAAATATAAGACTCACTAATAAGTTATGTCGAAGTTCAAAGAAAATGTTTTTTTCCCTGAGGGTTATGTCTTAACTTTTAGTTATTTCTAATGGTGTAAATAACTGTTCGGAGCTATCTGGATTTTTGACCTCACAGTACAGTGCTGAACAACATGACATTTAGTTTTATATTTTCTGTACTATCTCTTCTGTCTGTCTCTTCCAATCATCTAACTTTTTGCAGTTAATAGTATGTAAGTCCTTTGGTATAGGAACAGTTTCAGTGTGTTTATTCTTTAAAGCAGCTGGGAAAGTGTGGGAGATTTAAAAGTAATGAAACAATGCTTTGGTCCTGTTGAAACTGTGGAGTCAAAGGATGAGTTGCATCCTGTTCTTCTCTTCCCTGTGGTAATTAAGGGGTCAAACTAACTTCAAATACTGACATATAAACAGCACAGAGAAAAGGGAAGACTCTGCTAGAGCTCAAGTAGCATATTTTAACATTTCTTTTTAATATTCTGTATGTGCACATCATTAACTTAAAATAGAGATTCGCAGAAATTCTTTTATAAGTATTTGAAACAGGTGGGATTATAGATCCCAGAAAATTACTGATCCAAAAAATGTTGAACATCTTGAGGTATTATTGCTAAACTTCTTAGCTCCCTGGGAGGAATTCATAAAATTTTCTCCTTTTTTTAGGTTTCTCTTGATGTATTCTACTGTCCTGTGCAGTCATTACAATTCTGCACTCACGACAACCGTAGTTGGTGCCATCAAGGTGAGTCATGGACCAGAAGAGAGAAGTATAAATGCTCAAATAGATAGGAAAGAGCATTGGCTCAGCAGTGATCTTGATTCTTCTTTAAGATGGAAACTCAAAATGAGGGCTAATATTGAGACACTGCTTGTGCCAAACAAGGTTACACCACAAAGTGACACTTTCTTGCATTGAAAGTCAGGTATGTTCCAGAAAGCATTGTTAGACTTGATCTATTTTTATTTCTCCTATGAGAGAACCTGGAACAATTTTAATTCAAAGATGTACATCTAACCACATTTCATCCGGCACTATCCCTGCCTCTGTTGTTTATTAGGTTATTGTGTGTTAGTCAAGATGCCCTGATGCAAATCCAGGTGAACTGATTGGAACTAACCTGCTTTCACCTTGGGCTAACCTAATTTCTTTTGCAGCTGATACATAAGGCTTTCATAGATACAGAATAATGACTAAGCTGAAATATGGAGTGTGCATTATGGTTAAGTGCTTCAGCCTATGTGTGAGAACTTGTGTTCTAGCTGAACAGACTATTTAATTTTAATTTGTACAAATTCTGGTCAATTTGATCAACACCAAAACATGCATATCTAAAACATTGAGCCCAGTGTCCTTACAGACTGTTTTGTTTAACCCACTTCCATTTAAAACAGTGTGTCTTGCTTTGTATTGATGAGGACAACATGTTTAGAAACATCCCTGACTGCCCATGCATTTTTTTGTAGGCCAGTTTGGAGAGAAGCACAGAACTGTAAAGCTGAAAGAGCTTTAGTAAAGATAAAACTTATGCTGCTGTGGGAAAAACATTTTCAGAATTCAAACTAGCTTAGGCATAGGAATAACAGTACTGAAAGTGCTTCCTTCCACGGCTAAGGAAAATAATACATTCACCATAACAATATCTGCAAGAGGGTAGTGCTTCTCCTTCTACATCCTTTTTCCTTTTTGAAAGCTGCAAGATTTATCTAGTAGTTTTCCTTCTGTGGCCCTGAAAGCATTCTTTTAAATTTTGTATGTCTGTATCAAACCATTAATGCAGGGCAAGACATTATTTTCTAAGCTGTAATAATCTTTGACACACTTTGAGCAGCTTTAAAGTTGAGAAGCAGGTTGTGATGCAGCAGTCTCTGTTAGAGGCTGGTAGAGACAGATGTCATTGTCCAGACTAGCTGCTAAAAGAACTGAAAGCAACAAAGTGTTGGTAAAATCATCACACACTTCTACATCTTTTAAAGGGACTATTTTTCCAAAACTTGATGCAGGTGGCTGAGAGCTATAATCTTCAAACTGTGCCTGTCTTGAACCTGTACCTAGTGATTTCTGTGCACATTTAGTTGGAAAAGTAAGCAGATAACCCTCTTAATGAAGTTCAAGTTTTGCTGTAACTTTAAGACATACTTTTTATGCTGAAGAACCCAGAACCCACTTCTACAAAATGGGATTTGAATTTCAAAGATGATAAAGAAATTCATTTCAAAAGGTTGACCTAGCTCCATTTTGCCTAATATCAATTAGCGTTTTTTTCCCTAGAGTCACTGTGCATTGGATACATTTACAAAACGTACTGATTTTATTATTCTTTTCATTGCTACATTATCCATAAGGCTGATATCCCTTGAAATGAATTTAAAGGCTGATTTTAGAGTCAGCAACACAGTATAGATATTTCCTTAGAAAAGTGTATTTATTAGTTGATATCACTTGTATTCATGGAGATGAAATCTGACTTAAATAAGTGCATTACTTTTGTTCCTTGCAGAATATATCCATTGCTTACATTGGAATGTTGATTGGCGGAGATTACATATTCTCCATGTTAAATTTTGTAGGGCTAAATATTTGGTAAGTGACCAGCCTTTATTTATAGAGCTGAAAATTTCTTGGTGAGCTCTAGTTTTTTGTTTCGTTTGATTGGACTGATTTGGGTGATGCAGTTTTGAAATTACTGGCCTGAGGAGGCACTGCCTCAGGATGTAAAGTTCATTACAGTTAGTTATGTCTTTTCATGTCTGTTTTCAGATGTTAAATCTTACTGTGGTAAGGCCTAATGGTGGAATTACGCCTGTAGTTTTACTGTGTGGAATTGAATTGGTTCTTTTTTCTTTTGTTACGAGCATCAGTTCTGAGCTGCAAGGCTTCCAAGTAAAAACCAGGTGTGGTGTGAGAACTGACTGAATGAGTTGTGCCCACTGAATATAATTTATAACTTGTGAGTTGTTACTTTCTGTGCTTAGAGATGATCGTGTGTGTATGAATCTATGTGAGCAACTGGTAATTGGTTTTGGTTTGCTTGGGACTGCTTTCTCTGATGGATTACATAGCTCTTAGGCCCTCCTAGTTTATGATAGCTGGTGTTCTTTAGCCCTTCAGAAGGAAAGGTACGTACCTATGAAATTACATCTGTAGCATCAGATATCTTTGACACTACTGTTCATTCTCTTTTCTTTAGTATGGCAGGAGGACTGAGATACTCATTTTTAACATTAAGAGGAAACAGCAAGCCTGCACAACCTGGGGATGAAGAGAATGCACTTCCAATGTCAAAGAGTTAGACAAAATGCCTGCCTTGAAAGAGACTGAAGATACAAGTTTGTTCAGCATTGCCAAGACCTTAAATAAGACATGCTGGAACATATTTGGAATAATAAAAAAAACCCTACCTCAGTTGTCACAGACATGCACACTATTCACAGGCTCAGAAATATTCTTGCACACATTTTTTACATGTAAAGTAGTTTGATTTTAGCTTTTTTTTTTTTTTTTTACTCTGCAAGCCATTTTATAGGAAGGAATGCTACGAGCAAATCTAAAGTTGTAAATTTCTGCATTTACCTGTACTTGGGTGCTATTTCAACAAGATCCTTGAGTTCTGTTTCAGTGACTGCATGTAGTTTCTTAAAACAAAACTCCCTGTGAAGTTCATGAGGCTTGATTCAGCATTGCCTTATGCCATATGCAATCTTTGATATTAGTGAGGAGATGAAAGATCCTAGTTGTTATATTAATTTCGTTCATTTTTATGATTTGCTCTTGGTAAGTGATATAGAACATATGGGGCAAAGAGGATATTTGCCCCCAGGTTGTTCCCTGTGTGTCAACTAAAAAATGCAGGCTATGTCTGTTGTGTGTACATTGTGCAGGCTTTCTGTGTTTTTCTCATCCTCAACCACACCATGGTGTTCTGCAGCAATTGTCACTGTTGTTATAAATGAACCCTCATAACTTTGCAGCAAATCAAAGAGAGCAGGGAAATGACAGGGGATTCTTTAATATTTAAATATTTTTGTGTGTGTGTGTTTGTGAGCCAATACCAACAAGTCTGTTTTGGTTAAGGTACATTTTTCTTTTTATATCATAGAGCCCTCCTCTCACATTTTGTCTGTAACACCTCCCAGCAGAGAAGTGGTGCTACTATGTACAAACGTAGTAGGGAAGGGAAACACAGATATGTGGAAAAGTGACTTGTGTTTAAATAAGGAGAAATGGCTGGTGTCCTGTTGTGTCTTATATGTACAGTAAAAGTTTATCTGTTTTATGCTTTCAATTTCTAACCAAGGAATCATAATGAGACTGGGGATTACTATAGTAGGCTCAGGTGGTACAGTGGTTAAGAGACTGATGGTCTGAGTTATCATCTGGGACAATAACACCCATATCTATATTTCATGACACCTGTATCTATATTTCCTTCTTTGAAAATACTTGATAATGCTTACCTGTAAATCTGAGGATAAAGCGTCAACCTTTGGAAATGTGATAGGAGCATTGAAGTGCTGGAAGACACAAATTTATCTTGTTGAAGCTCTCAATTCCCTGCAAGCATGAGCCAAGATTTTTTAAAGTATCAAATCAAACAAAGATTTTGGAAGACTTTGACATGGAACCAGGGTGGTCTAATGACTTGTTTGATCCCCCCATGAATTAAAATACTGCTAAGAAAATCTGAAAAGCATTATTCTGTGTGTACCACATCAATAACCAGTCTGAATCAGATCTAAGAAACGTGGATAATTCACACCAGAAGTTTCAGGGAATGACTGCCTACATGGATTTGAACGGCAAGAGGAGCAGTGACTGCAGATACTAGAAGCAGCATTTAAAGGCACAGTCAAAGTGAGAAATCTGAGCTACCCATTTTCTCACGGCTGGCTGAGAATATGACTTTCATTTTCTATCTGCTGCAGACCTTTGGAGGGAAAGTGTTGCTGCAAATATTTTTCAGTGATCTTCTCTTTTTAAACATTTCCTTTATGCTTAAAAACTTCCAATATTTTGAGTGTATTCTTTTATAAGGCTCCTCTTTCTTCAGATCATCTACCTCCACAGTTCCAATTACTGAACCTTAACTCTCTGCCATGAGACAAGGTATTGGAAGGTTTTCGTTAATTATGAAATTAGTATGAGTGCCATTTGATTGCAATCCTGATGAACATGCAAAGGCACCTGCTAAATAAGATGTAATTCCTACAAAGGAAGATCTAACATATGCATATAATTCATTAATATTTTGTTGTACCTTTTATAAATAAAAATATACAGATTACAGTTTGAACAGGTGTTTTGTTTAGGTTGGGTTTTTTGTGGATGGACACATATAATTGTCTCAAGCACATGAACAACACAAATATTTGGTTTTTTTATATGATTAACTGCTATAGTGTATTTAAATTAGTTTCTTTAGTTCATTCTGTACCATAGTGGAAGTGATTTTATTTAATCTCTTGTTCATAAAATGTTTTTAAAGTGCTTCAGACTTATATTTCTCACCTGAAATACATATCTGATAATCATAGTCTTTATGACTGTGTTAAAATAATTTTAAAAAAAATCTAGGAATAACAAAAAATAGGTACTATATAGAAGTACTTGCATACTTTCACAAACAAACTCAGCTTCAATCACTTACTCTTTTCCTCTATATCTGAAATGCTGTTGATGCCAGTAAATTTTCAGATTAAAATTCTGGAAATATGCACTCAAACAGGCACATCATGTTAGGATTCAGGAAATTGCATGGCTATTTCATCCAGAATGTTGATAATTGTGTCTTTCAGCTAATAAGATAGGAATTTTAAATTGATTATTTTAGGACACAGCTGCTTACATTTCTACAGATTTCATATTAATGAATTTAAGGTTTTAAATATGACATTGGTACTATTACTAGTGTCAGGGTATATTTACAAGGAAACATACAAAGAAAAATAATTATTGAACCAGAAAAAAATATTGTCCTGTACATAGATCTGTTCATGCTCTAAATTTTGTGGGGATTTTTTAGCAGTGACCTAGCTGTAGTGAAGTGAGATTAAGTGAGAAAATATCGTCACCCAAGGAACCTTCTACCCATTCACTGTATAAAGTTTTTGCAGTGGTTCCTGTGGAAGTCAGAGAAGAAAAAAAAAACAACCTTACCTCAGAAAAAACTTAGAATGGGCTCAATGAAGAATTCTTCACATTCTTAAGATTTTTTCATTTTCTTCTCGTTATCTTGTCCTAGTTTACTCTTATTAGGCCCAAAAATTCTGTAGATTTGTCTGAGATTTATTACCAAACACAGGAAAATAAAATGGAAATGGAACACAGAAGTCCAGAAGAGAAGACTGACAGCTGTGGAAGACTGTGTTTTGAGTCCATCATCAAATAGAAAGGATTCTTTTAAATTTTGGGGGAATTAATTTAAAAGAGGTATTCAGCATTATTTTTACATGTGGGAAACAGTGAAACCTCTTCACGTTTAAAGTATTCCTTGAATAGTGAGTGATTCTTTGTGTTATTTGTGATTGTTTGTAAGTACTTTCATAAATATAATATTCAAAACTTTTTATTAATTTGACCAGGCTTACTTATGAGGTAAACCCTGAGGAGAAAATTAAGACAGCTTTAGTGTGAGGAAGCTCGGTTGTTTTTAAGCTAAGACAATAATAATTTTTTATCTTCTTGTTACAGATTAGCTAGTGTTAACTTCCTTGTGATTCAGACATTGTCTTTACTTGTAAAACATCTGCACAGTTGTCAGTTTCTGTCTGAAGGTGTCAGTAATGAAACATGATAAATCTTTTTTTCTGGTTTCAGTATGAATTTGTTCCAGAAATGTCTGGGCTACAATTTAATTCTTCACTGTAAGAAGTAGTGCTGATCTCTGTTTGGAATGTTCTTTTTCAAAGGTTTAGTTTAGACCATCTCTGGTCTCTATGAATGGTAAACAATGAACATAAAAATAGGTTTTTGGATTTGTTTAGTTTCCAGAAAATAAGTAAAACTTTTTCCCTAAGGCAAACATCAGAAATCATTGTTTAGTTTGGATTTTCTCAATAGTTTATGTGGATGTAATGTAGTGATGTTCTTCTAATCTAAATCCTGGACATTTCCTGGAAAAATTAAATCATGTGACTTGATTAATCCTCTCACTTCTCTGCCAAGGCTCAGAGACTAACAGTGCTGGAAAGAGGCATTTTCCACGCAGAGAGTGTCTGATTCATACAAGCTCACTACCTTTGCTTGCCATGGAACTGTTCCTGCATCAGCCTCTCAGTCTTGTTGGGGGTCTGATCTGTTTCTGTACTCTGGTAAAATGGATCAGATTTATGAAAGACCTTCTCTAATATATCTGGAGTTCTTTACCTTTGGCTTTCATTTGGTCAATGGAAGAACGGGCAGGTAAACCAAACTGCTTCACCCTTTACTTGCAATTGGGTGGTGGATGGTTACATGATTAATCAGAAATGGTTGCATTTCTTTACCCTGTTCCTTCAGAATGAAACACAGTTTCTGATATGTATGGTTTGCTTGGCTCCTTTTTCTTTTCTCCTAAAGCTTTGGGTTTATGAGCCTGAAGATTTTGTGTACTAGAGGAGAACAGAAAACTAGTCAGATTGGTAACAGCTCACACCCTGGTGAATTATTTCCCTTCTGCTGCTTCTGATGTTTTCTCTCTGCTGCAAATGCTTTTACTTTAATAGCATTGCCGAGATCCTCAGTTTTCTGATATGTGAAGCTGCTAGTTTATGTCTAGCATATGTTCTCCAGTTTTCAAAGCAACTTTTCTTGTTCCTGTTGGTGTTGCTCCAGTGTGTTCTTTTCCAAATTGCGGACCTATCCTTAATAATAACATTAATGAACTAAATTGACTTTAGTCTAAAATCTTCAAAGGCAGCAAGTTGGCAGTGTTTTTTTCAAGATAGTATGCATTCTCATAAAATAACACAAAGTTTAACAGAGACATTTTTCTTCCTACTGATCATTGATGGTTTTGTTAAGTTTGTTAGATAATCAGTATAAAGCAGGAATGAACAGGTGCTGCCATTCCTGAGTTCCTTGGCTGCCAATGTTGCTGATGGCAGCTTGTTGTTAAGAAATTGCTTGAACAGTAGACCTGTGCTTGTTTCCTTTTTCCTGCATTAGAGTTTATGGGGTGTAATATATAAAAGTATTAAATATATTAAATACATGAATTAAATATATAATTTACTATTAAATATATGTTTAATTATCATATCTCATAGTGGATTAATAAATTAAATCCATTCCTGCGTAGAAGACCTGCCTGAATACCAGATACTTCTAAGGTAGTACATAGGTCTCATTTTGATTTAAGTCAGGTGAGGACCTCCCTTCTGTGTATGAGATAAGGAACAGCATGTGGAACTTTCTGTCTAAAATCTTTCTTTCCACTTAAGAAGAGGTTGGAATACTTGTTTCCTTCAATGGATCTTTATGATGTATTTTTATAAACAAAGTCTTCTGATCCCAGTAAAATTTATAAAGCTCAGATAATTCGCAGTGTCATGTGGCATGTGAGATTCTGAAAATCATGAAAATTTAAGTTGGCATGTGGAAGCTTGTTTCTCAACAAACTCTTTGCTTTTCATCTACAGGTCTGTTAGGAAACTAAATATCCACTGCTTCTTCACTGGGATCTCATTTCCCTGTGAAATGAGAGAGTAATTGCTCTTCTCTTGGCAACACTTAACCATTCAAAAACATATTGCTTTCTGTGTCTCTCGCAACACAGAAGTCCTTAATCCACATTTTTTTATATTGAATAATTTTTCATTTGCTCTAAAACTTAGCAGGTTTACCTTGGAACTGCTTTGGTGCTTTGCTACTTTATTTCTTCTGCATTTCTAAGGTGTTAAGATTTTTCTTTCTGTAGTTCCTCTTTGGTATTTATATGCACAGTGTGTAAAGTTCAGGGTGCTTTACAAGTGCCATCACTTGGGGTTTTTTTCACAGTAAGACTAAATCCTAAAGTAAACTGTGTAGTACAGCTCTGAAGGAAGAGCATTTTATCAATGATGGCAAGTTTGATGTGATCTTTCCTTAAAGAAAAATCTTGAGTGAAAAATTGTTGTATCAGTTTCAGTTACCAGTTAGTCTTTATCTCCTACCATTCTGTCCCAGCATTTAAATTCAAAGCTTGAAAAACAGAACTTGTGAAAGTATATATATAGAAGAAAATTCTGCCAGCTCTTCTGCAATTGACTTGCTGCTTGACACCAGTGAAATGAGAGTAGTTACTACCTCCTCTACCACATGGACTACCTTGGGGAGAGGTTTGCTTTGAAGACAGAAAGTGTTGAATGAACTAAGAGATGCATAGGTCACAAGGAAAAAAACTTTACAAGATTGCTTCTGTTATTCAGTGGAGACATTTGGGTTGTATTGTTAAAGAAATGCAGATGACGAAGATTGAACAATTCAGAGAGAAGATGCTAAACCAGAGCTCCAAATGTAATCCCTATCCTTTTTGCTTACTCCAGTGGTCACATAAGCAGGAAACAAAAATGGAAAAGCATGTTCCTTCAGGTAAAATAGATTACCTACCCTTCATTTTATCTTAACAAAATGGCAATTGCTATCCCTCAATCAGTGTCATCAAATTAGTAAAATTATTCTAGAATTCAAAGCTGTGAGAAATGTGGTCCTAATCTTTCTCTCCTGTATAACCAGAATAGCATTAATCAGATTCTGAAAGGAAACCAGTGCTACATTTCAGAGGAAAGTCATTCCAGCCTTAGTGGTCTCATCAAACCAGGGAACTAAAATGAGTGATTCAAAAGAGGGCGTATTGTCTGTCCAAAGAAGGAAGTCTCCTAAATTGTCCTTTTTTTCCAGTTTCACAGCTAATTTGCAATGGGTTGGTCCAGTATTAACACACAAAATGTAATTTTCCATCCCTTGCTTGCAAACACATTTTGAAAGTTTTATCTGGAATAGCCAGTAAGGGAGAAACTTGTATAAATTAATATAAACTACAAGTTATGCAAAGTTTAAGGACTCCTAATGGTTTAATTCAGAATCAGGAGCTCTAGGAGGTTGCAAGAGGAAGAGGATCTCAGTGCTGTTCCTGTAGCCGCTACTGTGCAAAGTCACTGCAGCTTCCTATTCACCCACTGAGTAATCAGCACTGAGGGCAGGCTGGCCCTGTATTGTGTTATAGCAGCCTTGCTATTACTGATTGTGACTGACTGACATTTTCTCCATGGTGTCTTCTTCCTAAACTGTCTCCCTTTCTTGAAGCTGAACAGCAATGAATCATGATTTGCTGTCTTTGGAGCTGAGGTGACCAGGTGACGAAGAACAATCTGTAACATGCAAGAGCTTAGATGTGATACCTTCAGCTCATTGATTATAAAATGTATTTCACAGGAAAAGGGAAAAAAATTTTAATTGATTTACAGGATTTTTGCACTAGTCTTTTCATTATGCATTGTTTGAATACCTACATACCTTATGACTTTCATTACTGGGAATGGCAATACAGTAACTGCTTTTGAAAGAACATTGAATGTAAGAGCTCAACGACCAATACCAGGTATTAGAGCTTAACATTTGGCATAGTTGTGAAAAAAATCCCATGGGAGAGAAGGGAAAATGCTGCCTCCTACTTTCTACTCACTAAGTTGTGGTACTAATAACTAAATAGGAAGGGTCTGATGAATACATAGGTCAGGGGAAAGGGGTTTGGATCAATACAGGGAGAGCAGGCATCAAAAATGCCTAAACATGCCTAAACATTATTATCATGTCTCTGGATGAAATCCTCTGTTTATGTAGCTTGCTGAACCAATTTTCTGTGTGACCACCTGGTGATATTTTATTCATGTGAAGACTGCAAGAACCTGAATTTCTAGATCAGAGCCTCTGTCATTGTTCGGCTTTGTTTGTGCTGTGTGTGTTGTGCAAGAGTAAATCCCTTTAAATGGCCAGCTATAACATGTGAATGACTGCATTGTACCATAAGAAAGAGTGAACCCACTGCTCTCCTTTTTCAAAAAAATTGGCTGGAGCTGGATAGATTTTGTGGAACATTTGTTCATTATTTTTGGCATTTGTGGGATGACTGAGAGTCATCTTTCTCTATGCTGAGATGTACCACCCTCTCCAGGTGGTCTCTTTGATTGAAGCTGTGTTCAGCTACTGCTCTGTGGGACAGATCCTAAGCCCACACCACATGAGCTCATAGCTTGGCACATCATCTTGCTGGCTGAAGTAGAAGCACTCACTTGTGTGTGGCTTGTGGATAAATAAATCTGATCCTGCTGTTTTAATATTTGTGTGCTTTCAGAGTTACTGGCTCAGCACTGCTGCTCTGATGTCAGAGTACAAAATTCTCTGATGTTCTTCTGGTGTAGGTTCCTCTGGTGTTATGTGCTGATGTGAAGGCAACCCTTGCTTGACGGGCACAATCTTCTAGAGTATAAGTTCTGACGTCAAATGATGAATTACTTTCTGGTGTCCTGACCTCAGGCATGGGCTGATAATGAGTAACAACTAATTTATAAAGACTCCACACTTGGTAGCATATGCTACAGGATCCTAAGGAGAGCAGGTTTTGTGTTTTGGAAGGCTAGTGGAATGTGGTTTCCTGTGTTCAGTTTTATGTGGAGATCCCAGTAAGGTGGTTCATTGTGTAAAACTCAGCAGACTGAGGCCCAGAGAGAGATTACAATATACTCCTTCCATTCCAGGGTTTATACCTAGATACAGGACTCTGCAAAGTCTCTTAAGCTCAAAAGCTGCCTGGGGCTGTATGAAGAACCTGGCAGCTGTGAGGTCTCAGGACACAGACCTTTAGTTTCACAAGCTTGTATTGAGAGGCAAGAACACATAGAACTTGAGCTTACCCTCTTCTGAATGAATATCCAGGCTTCCTAGAACACTCTACATGTATTTTAAGTAGATGAGTTACTTTGAATAATTGATCTTCTTGATGATGAAGACCCTGACCTTTTAATTGAATGTTGTGACGTCGGAGTACTGAAATTTTGGATTTAGTTTGCTATACGTACTTGGAAACCCAGGCTTCTGTTACACTTGGTCCATTAGTTCTTGGGCTGATAGGGTTTAAACTCACCAGACTTACAAGGAGAATCAAAATCAGGTAATCTGTGAGTCTGCTGCTAGTCTGTTCCATCTCTACTCAAGGATTAGCATTTCAGGTACTGATGTAGTCTTGTTTGTTCTGCTTTTATGGTGTAGTAACTACAGATGTGCTTTATCACCTGTTACTGACATAGCACCTCAGACGTACCAGATTTATGGACAAGGCCATGGCATACTCTGAGATTTATGGTTTGACCACTTCACAGTTATCACGTGATATCGGGGCATAAGGAGGGTGTGTTTAGCTCGGATGGTCGCGATTCTTGTTATTGTTAAGAGTTTGTCACTCTCTTGTTAGTCAGGCTTGTGTTCAATTAGTAGTTCAGCAGACCATTTTGGGACAGGCTTTATTCATTTGAGATCATTAATTTCTTAATTTAACAGCTCCTCGAATCCTAAATATTTGTTTCTTGCCCTGAAATTTTGTGTAGTATTACCAGCAGTATAATAGCTGTTTAATATGATCTGTTTTCCTGCTCTGGTTCTAAGTATTCTATTTCCTCCACTTGATCTTGGATTTATTCCTGGAAATACTGCTATTCTCCTTGCATTGCCCAGAGCATGCAGAGGTAGCAGAAAAATTGAAGATCATCCTGCCCTGTCATCTCAGTTCTGGTCTGCTGGACCAAAAACAGGGTTGAAGTATTTGAATAATACTTTGATTCATAGGGACCCTATGGTTTTGAACCCCAGTTAAAGAAAGACTAAAGGTAAAACACAGATCATTTCAGTACAGTCATAGGGAAGAGAAAAGTATCTCTTTTCTAGGAAGTAGAAAATTACTGTAGGTAACTACAGATTCCACAAAGCATTAGGGATTCTAGCTTAACTACATCTAATTACCCGTATGGAATATATTGAATTTGTCAAGGTAAATGTAGTAGTCACATGCATGGTTTAAATTTAAAACTTATCTTGCCTTTCATGAAGCTTTATTGTTTAAAAAACCATTTCAGACTGAGCTGTATAAACATACTAGAAAATGCAGAGGGACTTAATACTCATTTAATGTTGGTTTGAAATTTTTAAACGTGTTTTTGAGATTCCAGAGTGCTGATTCTTCTTGAATTTTCTTTATCATTGCCCTATTTCTAAATGCTTACTTATGATTATAAGTACCACCTCCATACTTATGGCTAATCTTACATTTAGACAAAGTCTCAGGAGCATTTTAGTCCTTTGCCACTGGGAGTCAGGATTTCCTAACATATGCAGCTTCCCATCACACAGTGCTGGGATCCAGTACTTATTCTGTACTCTGAAGGAAAACACCATTCTTTAATGTCAAAGGCTTTGAAAATTAGGAAAATTCTTTGTGCTAAAGACATCAACAGTTAAAGTTACCATCATTTGAAATATTAGGCCAGATTTATCCTTTCCTGCAGGTGGCCAGGGAATTCTATGCACAATTCTTTTTGTTTGCTTCAGGATCTGTTTATATCTCATGGTAATTACAGTGTCCTACAAAACCTGTTCCTGGAAAGGACAAACATTTTCTATGTGAGTGAGGAAGAAAAAGAGACTAGTCAGGTGTATGGGCTTCCTTGCCTTGAGAAATGCCTTATACTTCTGGTTAATCTGGTGCATAGCAGCAAGAGATAGGTAACACTTTTAAAAGCTTTCCCTAAACTTGTGCTTTTAGGTGAAATACAATGCAACCTTAGCAGTAAGAATCCTTTTCTAGTTAGGTTTTAGGAGTGGGTTTTCTATCAAATGAAATACAGAGACAAAGCTGAGAAGCCCAGTGAAGCAGAACTTTTATTTTGTGTGTTACATGGCTGATGGTTGGTCTTGGGTCTAAAGATGCAAAAATTAAAAAAATCCCTATCCAAACACCCCAAATGACAGAAAAGAGCAAGTGGCCCTGAAAACAGAGACCATATCTCTGATTGAAAATGCCTTGAGTCAAACTCCTTAGAGACTATAAGGAAATCTACCAGTAAATAGGCAATTATAGTTCTCTACCTGGGAGTTTCAAGTGTAGTACTTAAAGCCGACTTTTGAAACCCCAAAGCATCCAAGTCTGTGCAGGTGTCTTTGGAGCCCTGATCAATTATGTTAGAGGATCTCCACAACACAATGTTGTGAGAAAGGCTGAAAATACAAATGATTGTGGCTGATGCCTTTAGCAGGACATCATCCCCTTGTACTCTTGATGAAGAAAATTTTTGAACAAAGGTCCTTATTTCTTAACATTCTCTGCATTGTTTCCTGAGAGCCCAACACGGAAAACTGTTTCCTCAAATATTTTTTAAGAAGAAAGTGTTGCAGGGAGTCAGCCATAGAAATTAATGGAACTTCATTGGGATGGCCTTTAGTAGCTATTTCTTCTTCTAATCAAATTTGAAGGTTCTTTCAGATGACATGAGCTTTATGTTTTGTGGTGGCTAATTTAGCTCTCTTTCTCCTTTCGCAGGCATTTTTCTAGTTTTAGTTTTATCATTCTTTATACACTCAGCTCAGCTGACACTTGTTAATAACTTCTTTTCAAAAACTGGGGCCATGATACTTTCCCTGATTTTGTCTAAAAATCTGATGGGAAAGGGAGGCCTCAGAAAAACAGGAGAAAACCATTCTCTATTTTTTCTACACTTGTTCTGCACATGGTGATGCCAAACTGACCATAAATGGATCGTTATGTTAAATAGTCTTTTCAGCTCTAGAATTCCAACTATTGCCAACATCTTTGTGGATGTACGTTTTTGTGACTATATTTTGAGTATTTATGTATAAAATTCACCTTTTTACTTTGACTTCTTTATCTTTTTTTAAAAATTTTCATCTGATTTAAAAAAAGAAAAAAAAACAGTTAAAATATATCCATATAGCCTGCAACAGATTTAATTTATATTAAATAAAAATTAATAAATTACATATCTTCTCTAGGTGTTGTGCCTTCAATTCAATAGCTTAATGTACTTCCTCAGGAAAAAAAGTAGATGTTGGAAGGTGAGGCTGCAAAATGACTGGAAAACCAACAACATGACTAGGCTCCCAAACCCAAATAAAAATTAAAATAAAAATATCTTTCTGAGAAATTTCAGTCTCCCTGAAGACTTTCATTCATTTGAAGTTGGCTCCATTTTTTTTTTCATATTATTGGGATTTAATTGTTGTCCAGTATATTTTTCTTGTAAGGGTCCAAGATTATATATTGAAGGAAATGTTCAGAATGTCTCTAGAAGACTGATTATTTTTTGACCTGGTTTTAACATCTCTTGTTTATCTATTAGGCAAGCAACAGGTGAATGAAAACAATTTAAAAAATTCATCATTGCTGTTTTTGCAAAACTCTAAAAAATGGAAAGATTCTTGTCACCTTACTGTTTCCTAACAATTTTATATTCCTCTCTTGTACTTGGTAAGAAGTAGATTAATTATAGTAATGATATGGAGAACTTTTGACAAACTGAATTTGGTAAGTGTTTGTCTCAAACTTATGCTCCCATTTACTAGGCTGGCTTTACAGGGATTTGCAAGCCTTTTCCCTTGGTATCTCGCACAGCAGGGTGCTGGATATTGCTGCAGCTGTATCTGCAAGTATTGCCCCAATACTGAAAACTTTTTTTATATTACTGTGTCCTTTGTGCCCTTGTAGACATGGATTACTCTAAAAAATATATGCTTTCTTTCAAAGAGTGTAACAGGCTAAAAAAAAAGTGAATGTGTGTTCTTTACTGCCTTTATCTGCCCCTAAAAATCTGTAAATAAAGATAAATAGGTTACCTTTAAAGTAGTTCTCAGAACAGAGCAGAGGAGGACTAAAAATGAAATCAAAGTACCAGGTTTGTTGGTTGGTTTGTTGATTGGTTGGTTTGTTGGTTTTTTAAGGCTTTCAAATTACCTTTGGCTCTTGATGAAACAGTTAAATAGAGTGCCTTTAGAATTAATGTTCCCTTCTTTTTCTTCAAAGGAAATTAGCCATTAATCCTAGTGAATGTCTTATATAAATACTTTAAGATTAACAGTTAGTATTTATTTAGGAGTCAAATGAGTCTTTATTCTCCATTAACTTTACAGATTGCTATAATGAAAATCATTCTTTCCACTGTCTTTTTTCTATACATGGCTTCTATCCAGCAGATTCCTTGATTTACATGTTTTAAATTATGTGTCACCCCAAAACTATATCTATACAAGTTAGAAAGACTTGCCTTAAGGAAAGCTTAGCTGCTGAGTCCAACAGAGTATCAGGTTGAGGATACTTACCTAAGAGAGCAGCACATGTATCAGGGATGTGGCACACTTGGGTGAAAAAGGCTGCAAATTTTCAATCTGCAGCTACCAAAATCAAGGAATGGACCCAGAAATTTTCTATCCAACATGCGTCTCTTTTTTTGAGAGGGCTGGATAGATTAGTTTTCTCTTGGAGAACAAGGGGTATCTGACAAGAAAAGTTGTAAATTCCTCCCCACTATGACTGATTATAAGGCCACCCACTGGACACTTTCCTAACTGAGACCATACTGCACTAAATTGTGTAGCAGCATGTCATGAAGGATTTGCCTGTCCTGCAAAAACTCCTACATCTTCTGCACACAGCCATGGCTTTTCACTTGTTCACTGACAGTTTCAAGCTTCACTGACAGCAGCAGTGTTATCCATGTAATCCAAGGAGCAGGGAGGTGTGTGGTGTGACCCCAGAAGTCAGGCTACACTGATGATTAGGTTTAGACACTGTTCCACCTGGTTGTGGGCATAGCCTCTCCCACAGCTTGCTGAAACTGGTGGCAAATCCCAGTGAGGTCTTTCAATTGTTTTCAGCAGGTTTTGGCTGAAGTCCAGAGTGAGTCATCTGTTATTTATCGTGTCAAGTTGGAAATTACTATCTTAACAAAAAGTAGATGGCACAAACAAAAGGAAAGAGAGAAAAAATACAGCAATGTAAAGCATAGAGTATATGATATGGAGGCACTAAAATCAGCAGGGAGCTCCATACACATTACTCTTGTTTCCTTTTTTTTTTGATATCTACATCATAGGTTTTTTTTGCAGTCCATTGGACATTATGTTAAAAAGACTTGCATTGTTTTCAAACTGATTGTATTATTAGCTGAATTATACTGTCACATCTGTTTGGATACTGAGTGCTGTAAATTAAAAGAATCTAAACTGTGGATAATTACAGACATCTCAAAGATCAGCTTTCCAGGTTCTGTGGGCCACAAGTGTGCCTGAGAACTGCGCTCAGAGCTGGAGCCAGCAGAAATCCACAGTAAGAAAAACATTTCTCTAAAGACACACTGGAATTGAAAACCAGATTTCCATTCATTCAGACTGGAAAGCTCTCTTAAAATGAGATAAAATATACCAAAGCAGGTGTTAGAGAGGGCAGACAGAATCACTATCCCAGGTAAAATATACGTTTAACGCATTTAGTACTGTGGTTGTGAAACACTGATCAAACCACAATATCAGGGAATTAGAAATGATGGAATACTACTAACTACAGTCCTGTTTCATTTCTTTTGCTTTTATTTCCTAAGCAAGCTGTACAGGCAGAGGTAGGTCCTGTTTGCAAAATAATACCTTATGATCTATTTATATGTTCAGCATCTGCACCGTCTTGTTGCTAAAGCTAAATAAGCAAACAAACAAACAACAAAAAAAAAAAAGGAAAAAAAAAAAAAGAAAAACCTCTTCTGCAAGATATAGAATTCCTCACCACAAGTGTGGTTGGGGTTTGTAGGGTTTGGTAGGGATTTTTATTGTTTATTTGTTTTGATTGGCTGTTTTGGGGATGGTTTGTGGAGGTTTTTTGTTTATTTGGTTTTTAGTTTTTCTTGTGGGATATTTGTGGGTTTTTTACTAGAAACAAATATTTTTTTATTAGAAAATAAGGTGCGTGATCCTTAGATACAATAAAAATACTGCTGCAGCACTTAAAATTAGCAGAACACACAGTTAATGAATTTGGATTTGGTGATGCAGGAAACTATACAGAAATTATGCCTGCTAATATAGAATAAAGTAGTGGGGAAAAAAAGGAACCTATACAGTCCAGGACAAAATACACCTTGCTTCCACAAAGACCTGTGAAGATGCTAATTCATTCAGCTGTCCTCCCTTCTATAGGCTGAATTTTCATTCTGCTCTGCTGAGTTTCCATTCTTGTCCTGTCTGCTCCAAGAAATAATTAAGTAACATAGTGAGTTCACGGATTAGCATAAAACAACTCATTTAATCCTTTCTGCATTCTAAAAAGCTGTTAAAAATGTCTGCTGTGTGTTGCTGATCACTTGAGGTAAACTCCTCAATTTTTTCTCCTATCTGCAAATTTTCACTGAATATTAACACCCTCTTTGTGCTTCTCTCTTTATATTCAAATATTGCTGTAGTACTTCAAGCAGGCCTTTCCACAAAGATCAGTTCTTGTGCCAATTGGGCATTTGTTTTGCTACCTTGATTTTGAGAACTTCTTCATAACTTTCTAGTCTATCTAAATAGGAGGGGAGTGATTCTGGAATGTTGTGTATCCTAAGCAACTTCATGTTTCATTCTGATTTATTATCTTTTTGGTAAATTTCAAAAAGCAGCACATTATCCTATCTGACAAGCAGATTCACAAGTGGTCTGAGGTCAGAAGGAGTTAGATGTCTAAGTCCCAGTGATACATCTTATAACACATTGAATTAATCAACATGGTTCCACTTTTATTTCTTAAATTATCTTTTGCTCCACTATTAAAAAAAAACAAAAACAAACAAACAAAAATAACCACACCAAAAGACCAAAACCAACCAACAACAAAAAACCCACAAAACACCAACAGCCTGTCCTGGTGTTTGAAAAGTCAGTCTTTTTGCTTCTAGGACACTTAGACTTTTAAACAGTGATGTAATGGCTTGTATCTTCAAAGACTATCGTAAATCTTTGTCATCGAGAGAGAGAGATGTAAGAAACATTGGAAATTGTTTTTTGGCTCTCTCCTTTGCAGAATTGTTATAATTTTCTGAAGAGCTATCCCTGGATAATTCATTTGTCAGCATGAGAGTTTTATTGTTTTTTAATGTATTGGTTAATTCTTAAAAGAGAGGAAAGCCATCTGGAGTACTTGTTTGTTGGCTGACAGTGCTGGTTGCAGCCATACAGTTCTGTACAGACAAGGAGCTGCAGAGAAAGTCCAAATGGCTTGTTTGATCCTCATTTTTATGTTGCTCTGGTTTTGGCTGCCCTTCTGATTGCCCACAAGAAAGATGGTCACAACACCACTACACTTTTTACGACCATCTCATTTTGTTTATAGAGCTCTTCAATCAGAAGGTCACTGTAGGTGTCTGCTCCAGCTGCTGCTCTGTTCTTTCCCACTCACTGCATTTACATTCACAATGTCTTTTTATTTATAGTTTCACCATTCGCCCAGCCTGGGACCATGACGGGGTCATTTGCCACTAGAGTTGCTTTTATAGGTTGAAGGTTCAAACAATGTTTTGTCCCTTTCATACACAGAACTGCAGCTTAGAAGGGGGCAAGAAAAAGGGCACTCCTTCCTCCTTTCTTCTGTCATGGAGACAGATGTCATCTAAAACTGCAGGCAAGATGCAACCCACATTTCAGATCTTCAGTCAGTGTGTTTCCTCAAACTGCATTACTTGAGTAGTGTCATGTGGTCAAGACTCGCAGTTTGCAAAGAGCCTTGAGGGGCAAAGAGAAACAACTGGAAGGGAACAACTTTATCTCTTCCTCCAACAGAGGTTCCAATTTGTTGTAAATTGGCCTGCTGAACTCAAAACCAGCTTTCTGCATCCTTGCTCTCCTGCAGAAGATGGCACAAGGCCTCTTCTTAGTGAATGAGCACCAATGGATGAGACAATTTTTCTGGATAATAATTCAGCAAGTCTGATTCCTATTCTAAGCAATGCTCACTGTCTTCTGTATGATAAAATCAGAATACAAACAAACAAGGGACATTCTCCCAAAAGCCACATGCACTTTTTGCCACGTGTGTGCACCTGAATTCCTGTCACTTGCATAGAGCCTGCAATCTGGTCTTCTATTGACATTTCCAAGCTTTGCCTGTCATTTTTTCAGCAAACTTGATGTGGATTTCAGGTTGCCCATAAAACTTGAAAGCAGTTTTAGTTGCAAAAATTTACAATGTGAACATCTAGTTAGAGGAGACCTTGTTGGGCCCCTTTAAAGGAGAGCCTTGCCTTTAAAAATGAGTAAATAAGAGTTTCTACTTCTTTTCCTCATGAAACTGCATTGAATATATGAGCAGCAATAAATCAACTGCCGAGAAAAAGGGCAAGGTAGAGCTGGGCTCCCCTCCTGCATAGAAATGACATTGGAAAAATCACACACATTTCCCTTTCCCTTCTAATTTAAGCTGTAGCCTCTCTAAAGTGCCTTTTAGTGCTGCAAAATCCTGAGAAACGCTCAGACTATGAGAGTGCAAATGTGAAAACAGGCAAGGAATTTAAAAAAAATAATGCAGAAAATGCTGCATCCCATCCTTGTTTACCCCTCCTCTTGTGTAAAAAGGTAAGTTCCACTTGTTGAAATGCTTATCTTATCCATCAGGATTCTTTTAAACTATTCTGCAAAGCTGTGCTTGTGTAGGGGATCTGGCATCCACATTCATTTGTTTAATGTATGCTGACAGTGCTCATTGATAAATATTATGATAACAAGGGGAAGAAGTCCCTTGTGGCTTATTTCTGAATTTTCCCTGAAGGGCTTATTACTGAAGGACTTATTACAGGCTATTAATGAAGGACTAAATGTTGTTTAGCTCTTGTAAGAAAAATTCCATTGGTTTCAGGGCATAAACTCATCCTTAAGTTTCCAGGCCTTTTTCCTGAAAACAACTGGGTAGAGTGAGAGTGTTATGCCTGTGCTGTATTATTTCTTAGAGTAAGAAGGTTGAAACAATTACTTGCTGTACACTGGACATTACTTAGCAAGACATCTGGTTGATTCTCTCATTGCTTATTACAGCTCTCCCTCTTTCTCAGTAGATGAAAACAGGTTTTCTTGGCTGGTTGGTCTTTGGTTTATAGTTTTCCTTTAGTTACAGAGCTGGCCACAGATCAAAAGGTGAAGGTTATGCTAGCTAATTTCACTAAAAATTCAGTGTAGGAGGACATTGAAAAAGATCTGAAAGACTTGGATATGGGTGTTCTGGGTCGGTCACTAAAGTCTGTTAATTGATGAGCATTTTATGTGTATCAAACAGACCATTGTATAAATGATGTGTTGTAACAACTTGTTAGCCAATGCTTAAAACCAAGTATACATAATGAGTCAGTAGCTCATTATCTGGTATGACTCATAAAGCAACCCTGAAAAGATGGGGGTTTGGAAACCTTTTTTTATTTTTAAAGAAAGTCATCCTTTTTAATAGTGAAAAACAAGAAACAACAGCAACAATACACAAACAACTTCAGCAACAGTCTGCTTTTTTATTTCCCAGAGTCAGCATTCATTAGTATTGGTGACTTCAGTCAGAACTAGTCTGGATGCTAAATAGTGTTTCTCTTCACATGCAGCTCACAATCTTCTGGGTCTTGAGAAGCAACTTGTTTGACTAGATGAACTATGCACTTTGTCTAGATTTGATTCTTAACATTGTATTTTCCCTGGCTAGTTAACAATGTTGGAATGCTTCATAATCCTCTTCCATGCCATTTCCTTAAAGGGCCAGGCATAGAAGAGGTAGGATTATTCTGTGGATTTCATCTTCTAATATAACAATGAGGAGTTGTTATCCATTGAACAAGGCACAGATTTCGCCCCTACTACAATCAAGTATTAACTGTTCAGTTGGGTTGGAAACAAACTGGGCCTGAAGAAATATATTTTGATTTGGTTTTAATGCTTGGAGGAGCTTGAAAGAGAAAAAGAATGGTAGATTTCAGCTAAACTGCAGGAAGCATCCAGGGATATAGGATACAGCTGACCCAGTTGCAGCAGGGATTAGCAAACTCCCCGACTCCCTGCTGTCTTGTAGTGCAATGGGGTCCAGTCCATTCACAGCCACAGCTGAAAATATTGGGTTCTTGTTAGTATTATTAAAACTTACTTTAATTGGAATGCATTGCTTAAGTATGTGGAAATAAACAAACAAACTGAATTAAAAAAAAAAAAAGACAAAAAAGAAGAAGGAAAAAAGAACCCTCATTTAAACAGTGTTTACTTCGTGGGGGAATTAATTTACAGAGTTTGAATAGGGTGACAGGATTAAGGATGTGATCAAGTTCTACACTGAAAATGGTTATTTACCCTTATATCACTTGCAATGAAAAAGCCAGAATTTCTAAGTGTGTACTTGCTAAGACTTCTCAGGATGCAGTCAGTTTTTATGTTATCATCTCTTCCAAATCAGGAATCTCAGGCAGGCTGCTTCCCTCAAACTCTGACTTAAGGATGAATTTACTGGTTTTTTTCTTCCTGAAGGACCTTGTCAACTGCAATATTATTTCTGTTCCACATGGGTATGTGACACTTTCCCATCTATTCCATGGTTGTAATGTATTTCATTGGAAAAAAATCAATCCCACGTTAGAGCGACCAACTAGCTTTTCTGTGTATTATCATTTAATTCATCAGCAGACAGTGATTTTTAGCAGGAATGTCAGTAATGATTTAAGGAACCCACCTGTTTCTATTGGCTGTGAAATATTTTGATCAGAGCTGACTGAAAGATTTTTAACACAATTTCTCTGTTGAAACACATCCTTTCACTACAGCTGAAACTGCTAAATAGTTTGCAAATAATTTTTGTTTTGGTATGCAGGGAGATTTGCTTCACACTAAAAGTTTTCAAGACAGGTAAATCTGCAGTTTGAATTTTAGCATTGTACTTGCATTTTTTGGTTGCAGTTCTCTTTTGCCAAAATATTTTTGTATCAATACAGGACAGAAACTCCAGGAACTGTCTCCTTATTCTATATTGTTATCCCTTGGTGCTAATTTTGGTTGGCCATCTCCCTTCCAAGAACATTTAGTATTTCATGCTTTTCAATTCTGATTAAGATTTGTACTGCCCTGCTGTTTGCAAGCAGCATGTTAACATGAACATCTCTACCTTGGCTTTCATGCCTTTCATGTGTTTCTAAAAATGACATGAAAATTAACAGCAGATGTTTGTCTTTCTCTGGCTTTCAAAATTTACATTCAAATTTGTACTCCTGCTTAGTGACTTAAGATAATAAATCACTTAATACCAATCAATGGAATCAAACTCTGTAAGTAGTTTCGTGATACTTCTGTTCCTAGGATTTATTGTATTTGTATGTCAAAATAACAGAAATAGCTGCAGTATCTGAATATTATATACATACATATATGCTGCTTTGTACCATCTTGGTCTGGATACAAAAGGTTTTTGTTTTGTCAGTTCCCATTTTACATATATCTCAGAATCAGCCTCTTTTGGTTTTGCAGTGCCTGGGCATCACTTTCCCCACTGCTGTAACCACATCCTTTTCAGTCTTTCGTGAATATTCACTATCCTCCAAATTACAGAGAAGAAAGTATTCTCCTAACCAGCTTTCCTCATGGTTAGGTCCAAATAATACTTAAATCTTTTTGGATTTTCCTTTCCCCTCTGTCTAGATTCCTGCTAAGACCCTGTTCACCATTTCTTGCAGTGTAATGTCTGAAGTCCAGGTATCTTGGCTCGCACAGATGTCAGTGGAACTTTCAGCACTGTAAAAGAAGGACCTTTTTGCTTGTTTTACACTTTACTGGGAAATTCCTCTTCGCTCAAACTGAGGTGATTGTCAGGTTTTGTGAACCCCACTATCCTCTTGAGCACAATGACACTACTTTAAAAAAAATAAAAAAATCAGGAAAAAAAAAAATTCAATTAAACTGCACCATAATTTGCAGTACTTTTCACCACTGCCCTTTACACGTTAGGTCACACTGCTGTCCTGACACAATTCATGGTGTAATTATGACTTCTCCTTTGTTCCTAAGCTTCTATCAGTAACACCCTTCAAACGCACAAAGAAAAGCTGATTTCTTACCTGAAAAAAATGCATATAATTTCACTTTAAAAATCAGATGCATGATTAAGCCTATCGTTAAAATAAAAATGAAAAAATAATAAAATAGCACCAAAAAAGATCCTAAAGCTCTTTCTGGAAACAGAAAAAAAAAATATTATCTTTTCCTGATTTTCTACAATTTCTGATCCAGCTACAGGCAGAAGTGAAAATGCAAAAAAACTGTGGAGTTGTCTTTTTTCATTGCAGTTATGATTCCATGTTGAAGAATGAAGAAATTCAGAAACTGTTAAAAAGCTTTGGATAAACATAAATCTGTCATTGCTTAGAAGGCTAGCTTTTGGAATTTTTTGACAATTCAGGTGATTTGCAGGCCATGAGCATTTCTAAAATATTTTCCAAACTATTGAATGTGCCATATTTTAGCTATCTGAGCTGTATATGTGTGTGTATATATATATATCTTGATCAACTGAAAAAAACTTGTTCTTAAAATAAAATTAGTGTGAAAATGCTATCAGGAAGATGGAGAATGGAAATTCTTAAAATACCTGTCGTATAGATGACAAAAATAATTTTGAAACAGATGCAAACAAGGTAGTTTTTCTATAACTTTGAATTCCTTTTAGCTTCTACCTTCTATGTCTTTAGTGGTAGTTGGGCTTCTAAGTCTATCAATCAGTAAGATATTTTCTACTGCTGTTAGTACTATATATGTATAAGAATTCTCACAAATTGTCAAGCAATTGTAGAACAGAGCAGAAACAAAAATATATATCTGTCCCCAGTTAAAAATGTGTCGCAGAAATAGGATAGGATGTGATGGGCCTGATCAGGCAAAAACCAGCTTTTGAAGCTATTTTTCTAAGAGTGGTAGCTGGGCTTGGAATAATGCTTTTCAAGCTCTGGAAGTACCCATATTACTGATCAGAGATATTAATGAATCTCTATGATTAATGATCCCTGTTCTCCTCTTAAACTATGTGTACCTTGGACTAAAAATTAGGCTCTTAGAATGGATTTTCTAGAAAACGTTGTTAAATACTGCATTTTTGAGGCCATTACATGCTTTTAGCTTTGGCAAAAACAAAACCCTCTTACTGTTTAATTTTTATTTTGTTTTGTTTTTTTTCCTTTTTGTTGCTAAATGTGTTGCATTTTAGAGTTGCATACAAGGAGTTGTGAATGGGAAAGCTAGAAAAACAGCATGGAGCAGGATAAAGAATGTGCTGGCTAAAGAGCAAAGGATATCTGCCAGTTACAAAGGAGAATAAAAACTCTCCTCTAATGGCAGACTTTTTTCTCTGTTAGATGTACAATTGCATGTGCAATGTTCCTGTGGCTCGGATTGCAGTAGGTATTTAAATTTCACTTACGACATTACCTCTGACTGGTTTGCACCAAACTAAACTGTGAAAAGGAGGTCTTTTGAAAATGTAGTTGGCAGTATAATAGGAGAGTTTTGCCTTCTGGGGAAAAAAATGTTTTCTGCTCATGCAGACTTTTACTATAATCCTGTAAAGTGTAAACAGAATGTAACTGTTTAAATTAAAATTCGGTCAGAAAGGTCTAATTCTGAATCTGTCCTCTGGTTTGAGTACTTCCCCTTGTCCATTATATACAATGTACTCAGCTACTAAAGTAAATCTTTGACATTGTTTTATGAAGAAATACCCATTAAGTGTTTATCAAAGCATTGTATCAGTATAACAAATGATCAGTATATAAATAGCATTGCTCCATTGAAATAATGAAGTAATGTAAATTAGCACTACCTGAGAACTCAGAATCAGTGAAACTATGTAAATGAAATCCAGCTCTGGGTATGTCTGATACCTGGAATATTTTTGCCTTTGATTAAATAGTATTATACCAGTGCTCACAATCTGTCTTCATTCTGGGAAATGATTAATTTTGCTAGGCTCACGTATCTAGTTTACTTAAAACTGTCAATGCACAAAAGTGCTAGGTTTTGCTTATGGAACCAAGAATAAAATTACTGGTATGTGAGTGTTGAGTTGCTTAACTTCATAGATTTCACCTTAAATTTTTGCTCTGAATTTGAATCCATGAACTTACAAAAGTGAGAAATGAATGATTTTGAGTAAAACTCTAAAAGCAACTTGATCAACTCAGGTTTCCTTCAAATGAAAAATTTTTATGATATTTTCTTGAATGTAGCTAAAGTTTGGATTGGTAAAAAAACCAAAACAGTTATTCTTGGTAAGGAAGTATTGTTTTCTATTTCCTTTTTCTCTTTTCATATAAATCCCTTATTGCTCAAAATTTGAACTTCGTTCAAACCAGACTGGTTTAGATCCTTAAAAATTTTTACTTTACTTTACTTATTATTTCAAACTGATATGGTACTTTGGTAGCATTATGTTGCCTTGTTGTCTTTTTTCATTTCCAAGTATCTTTTAACTTTGGGGTTTCTTTTGTTTTGGTTACTTTGTAACAATTACTTTTTAATCCTCTGGAGGGAAATTATTTTGCTTGTCAGCATAATATCATGACAGTGTTGGTGTTACAATTTTAAGACTGTCAAATGATGGGTTTGAAAAACAATCTGGTTTTTTTTTCCTTACTATGACTTCTACTTTTTGATTACAGAGCAGAAATTCAACACTGTCAATTTTCTGACTATTTCTCAAAGATCTAACTCCTGAACTATCTCTTGAAAGAAACTCAACATTTGCATAAAGTTAGTATATGTATAGACTTCATGGTGTGGAGAAAAACTTAGAAAGAATAAAGCTAAAAGCTTGAAGCTTAAACTTTCCTTCAAATTCAGAAATACTTGACTTTGAAAGACATACCCTTAGGTTATTCTACTAGGTAAACACTGAAGGCACGAGTTTTGTTTTGTTCTGCTTTTTATTGCAAAAGAAACACAAGGGCAAGTGTCTGACTGGCACAGTAGGTGTCATCCGGAGCAGAGAGCCACATGACACAATAGCTAGAATAAGTGGGACTTGGGGATGTATATCTCTACTTTTCCATAAAGATGTCAAAGCTTCCAGTGCAGTCTGCAGTTACACTTCTTGTATGTCTAACTCAGGACAGCACCAAGTCCCATCTGTTCTGGTGCAGAGGAAGAGTCAGCCTGGCTCCTGTGCACCAGCAGAAACTGTATCTTGAAAACTGCATTTCTGTTTTCCGCCACTGCACCAGGCCTTAGAGTGAACAATATTAGGCCATTTGTTTCAAGCACATGTTCACACTTATATCTGAGTATAGTGAAAGCACTTAGTTTCCTGTGCTAATGGTTTGTTTTGTTTGGTTTGGTTATACTCTAGGCTTTTATAAGCTCTTCCACAACCACTACAAGCAGAATAGAAGGCAAAGGTAATTATCGTACAGGTGTTGTGGTATCTTGCCAAATTAGCCTTCATTTTAGCAAATTCTTCAAGAATATTTGAGATGCCGAAACCTGTATTATGTAGCTGTCTCCACTGAACTGCTGGGTGACTCTGCCAAAGTTCTTTCTTCCCTCTTTATGCAGCTTTTTTCTTTATTTCACCATAGTAGTATCACTTAATCCACACAGTGCCCTAATCCATTGCAAGTATCTGTTAAAATAGGTCAGATGCTATGGGATTCTGCAGAGTGCCTTAAAGTATTAGTTGGCATTACACTGTTGTTGTTACTATTATTATTTTTTATTTTATGTAGTGTTCACTGATGGTGTTTCTGCTCCAATGAAAATGTACCAAAACCCTAGTGTTATTACAAATACAACAGAATAGTTTGTTAGTGAATCACTGGAGTATGTCACCTTTAGAGATGAGATTTTGAGATGTTTCACCCATAAAATTTTGATTGAATTTGGTTGTGTGTAAATGACTTCCAAAGGCTTCAGCCAAGTCTGTCTGGGCTCAGCCTGTTTTTTTCACTGTTTTCATGGACCTTGGATATCAAATGAGAAAGAGACAATGGGTTGTTAAAGCTAATATGGCACCAGTAAAATATGGAGTGGAACACACAAGTATAGTGGTAACAGCACAGTATGGTTTTCCCCGCTTATGGGTCTTGAGCTGAGCTCAGTTTGATGTCTGGTTAGTCTTTATCCTCTCTCCAGCTGCCTGTTTGCATGACCTTGCTAAGGCATTTTCCAAGACCTCTACTCCTTCACAAAAATTGGCCAGCAGTTTCAAAAGTTATTGGTGGGGGAGAGGAAAGACATAAAAACAGAATGTACTATCATTTCATTAGATACCATGCTAACAAAATAGAGTAAACATTTATACACAGCAGCTGTTAATGATGGGCATTAAATGCAAATATAAGAAAGGGAACAGATTTGCTAAAAACAGAGGAATTAACATTTTCCTCTAAGAGAAATTTAGTTACTGAAAGCCTGAAGTAGAAGCTTTTGTGAGTCTTACATAGGCTCCATGAAATTTATATTACCATTTTAACATCATCTTAAAGGTCATAAATAATTATGTTTATTTGATGTTTATGAATAAAACAATAATTTGCTTTACTTCCATCTTGTTCATAGTGTATTTTGATGCTTTCAGTGAGCGTTTTGTGTCTTTGGCTTCTTTGGAAAACTCAAGAAAATTTGCAAGAAGAAAAAAAAGAAATCTGTCAGAATGTGAAGTACACACTGGGCCTTGGGAAGTGTGCAATAATAAAAAAACTATATTTCTTTCCAGAGCCTGTGAATGGCTCTGCAATATCTAATATGGGATGTAAGAGGCAGCAATGTAGGAAAAGGATACACAGTAATTTTACACTGCTGAATGAGTCCAGAAGACAAATGTTTTGATTGGATGCCTGTGAAATCAAATTGGATGTAATCAAAAGGTATTTCAAGGACCGTGCAACAACCAGGCATAGTGATTGTGAGTTCATAAAGGGCAAGTCCTGCCTAATTAATTTGATATCCATCTAGAGTAAGGTTACTTGTCTAGTGGATGAAAGGAAGGTGTTGGGTAAGGCTACTCTTGATTTTAACAATACTTAGTAAGATTTTAGTAAGATTTTTGATGCTGTCTTTCTAAGTGGTCTTCTGGACAAGCTGTTGTGATGATCAGTTTCACAGTGTACTGGATGAAGAGCTGTCTGAACATCAGAACTTCAGGGGCTTTTGTGTGTGGGGCAACCTCTGCCTGGTGAACAATCATCAGTGGTGTTCCTCAGGAACTCATCGTAGTACCAGCTCTGGTCAACAAGCTTACCAATGACCTGGGCACAGGAGTTAAATGCACCAATACAAAGGTTGCTGATGATACCAAACTGAGAGGTGCTGCTGACTCTCTCAAGGCATAAGAGCCTTGCAGAGGGATGTGGATATGTTGGAGCACTGGGTAACTATCAGTGGCAAGAAATTTAACCAGAACAAATACAGATTCTGCCCCTGGGATGCAGTAAAGATGGGGACAAGTGTAAGCTGGGAGAGGAGTGTGTGTAGAGCAGCCCTGCAGAAAGGGATCTGTGGGTGCTGTCAGCAGCAGCT
>VZUI01083484.1:0-41502 GCA_013401135.1 Cettia cetti
GGAACGGCCTCAGGCTGGGCCAGGGCAGGCTCAGCTGGGCCAGCAGCAGGAATTTCCCCATGGAAAGGGGGCTCAGGCCTTGGCAGGGGCTGCCCAGGGAACTTTGGAGTGCCCATCCCTGGAGGAGTTAAAGGAAGGACTGGAGGTGGCACTCAGAGCTCTGGGCTGGGGACAAGGAGGGGATTGGTCACAGCTGGGACTCCATGGGCTGGGAGGGCTTTTCCAACCTCAATGATTCCACAATTCTAAGCATTTCCCACGCCAGGATACAGGCATACAGGATCCATGGATTTTGATGGTTCTCTTCCAGTGTTTAAAATTGTGCTGGCAGAGACACATCAGCTCTTTTCCTGTCACCTGGGCCCTGCAGCTCCGTGCATCCAGCAGGGCCTCGGCTGCTCCGGCTGCACTGATCCCAGACAAGATTCCTCCACCTGGCCTGGATGGGAGCTGAACAGGCAGTCCCTCCCAGCCCCTGTTCCATGTTTATCCAGAGCTGCTGGGAAGATGAAGATGCAAAGCCAGTAAGAGCCCCAAGGCCAGGGGACTGTGGTGATGTTTACAGGAGATCCGCCGGGATGCGGGGCACGGAGCCAGGCTCCCCGCAGCTCCCGGCCTCCCCTGGGAAGCAGCAGCCCGGTTCCACTCTGATTTCAACCAGCAGGAGACTTGCAGTGAATTTATTTGAATATGGGCCCCCCAAAGGCATCCTTGGTTCACGAGGAGGATGGATATTAGCAGGCACATTGAATACAGATGAGGAGGAAGTCTCATTAAGTCAAGGACGGTTGACACTTTTCCAGATCATCAGCCAAATGTAGATGTAGGGAGATGTTGGAATATTTCCACTATCAGCAGGCACCAGGAGTTTAAAATGTGGTTATTTCCTGCCTCCATTGCTGCTTCATTCTTGCCTGTCAGTGAAGTTTTGATGGGCAGCCACAGGACCCACCACCCCTGTGCTTGAGGAAAGCCAAGAGCCACAGGAACAAATGCACCAAACCTCGATTTTGTCCAAAAGCTTTCCACCTTTTTTAAAGGACAAGGAGGAAGCTTTGAATATAGGATATAAAAGTGTTTGGAGACTCAAAAGTCCTGAATGCTACTGAATAAATCAATTTTTTATTTCTACATGCAGTGCTAATGCCCCATCCACCTCAAGCTGAGCACAGCAGAAAGACTTTTGAGGAAATAAAATAGGACTGAATTGCCCCAAAATCTTCTATAAAAGTTTCATTTTCTGTGCTTTGTCAATGGGATATAGAAAAAGAAATTTCTTTCTGCATGTTTTAATTAGGTTCTTATTAACACCATTTTTCTCTATGGAAAAAAGAAGTAACATCAAACCAAAGCAAATGAATAGCTTAATCTTTTCTTCATGGAATTTTTAAGCTTGGAAAAGACCCCCAAGATCATTGAGCCCAACCTTTGAATAAACACTCCCATAACAACTATAACATAGTGGTAACAGATAGTTACTTCATTCTGTTTGGAAATACTTCATGGATAATTCTTTTTTTTTTTTTTTTTTTTTTTTTTTTTTAAAAATTCTGGGTTGGAGGCAAAAGGTTGGCTGCTGGTTTTTTGGTTTTTTTTTTTGTTTTGTTTTTTGGTTTTTTTTGTTTGGGGTTTTTTGGGGGGTCGGTTTGGTTATTTTTTGATGTACTTTAAAAAAAAAATAATGTTTTATGACCACATTGGTCAGACATGCAGACTAGATGGGAAATGATCCCTCAAGTGAGTGACATCTCAGCACTCTGCAGCTCTAGAGGGAGTTCATACCTTGAGGATGTCTTCATTTGGTCTCTTCTGTTCAGCTCTGCAGACCTTTAGCCCTTGGGCTTGGCAAAGCTATGGATGCAAGCGCAACCTGATTCATTTCCAGACACTTAAGTACTTTGCTCACTCGCTGCCCTTTCAACAGCATAATCCCATTAAAAACAGTGATGAAACAACCATGCATTGCTGCACTTTCCTGTGTTAGAACAATTTGAGTTGAGCACGGTGCAGAAATGTTTGCCTTAGCAGTGCTCAAAGCCAGGGAAGTTGTGGGGAGGTCCCACCCTGCCCAGCACTCCCAACTCTGCTGCTGTCAGAGCATGCCTGGTACCTCCAGCCAAAGCTGGAACAGCATGTTGGCACCAGTTTGGGATGCTCTGCTCCATGTTCCCTTGGCCAGGGCACACAGAATGGCCAGGACACACACAAGGAGGCACTTAGCAAGGTGGCTGCAGGGCTGTTGTGTTAAAAACACCGACCGTGGTATTCAATCATTTATGCTCTGCATAAAACAAGCAATATCACTTCTCACAGAATCAGAGGATGCAACAAAGTAATACGAGCTGACAGCTCCCACGTAACAAGCTTTTTTTTCCTCTGGAGAAAGACCTAGAATAACTTTTTCCTGCCATTTTTCCTATTATGGGAAAAGTTGTCGGTTTTTTTCCACCCCAGTCCTTACGTAAGCAAAGAATTTCCATAAGAGCTGCTCCCAAATGGACTAAAGATCCATTTCAGAGGAGGAAGTAAAGTAACATCAACGCATTTCCTCTGATCCAAAAAATATTGAAGCTGACCCAAAGCCTCCTGGTGTGAGATAGACCAAATGCTGCGAGTCCTGGGTGGGTTTGGTTCAGAGCACTCAGGGCTTGCACCCTTCTGCCTCTTTGCCCCATGGCAGCCAAAAAAGGTGCTTGAACCCCAATTTTTTTCCAAAAATGTGACCCCTGAGTTCCTTTTCTTTTTTCCCAAGGCACAGGAAGACATTACTCAGAGGATGGCACTGACATGGCTATCACACTTTGGGAAAACCACAGCAAAAGGTGATGGAAGCAGACATCACAAATAAAGGCAGAAGACCCTTTTATTTCGCATAGACAAAATGCAAAGAGTGTCTCATTAAATTAATATTAAAAAAAAAACCCAAATCAATCTCCTCACTCCACTGACATCACTCATCCTAATTAACAACAAAAAAAAGAACAATCAAGGACCCATTTTCTAATTAAAAAAAAAAAAGTGCAAACATGACAAAAGACTTTTTATTTTTCCAAATCAATGTTCCTGTTGAATTCACAAAGAGGGTGATTTTCTTTTTTTTTTTTTTTTTTTTTTTTTGGTGATTTTTTTCCCTTTTAAATCTTGTCTGATGGAACTTCCAGTTAAAATGTTTTTGTTAAGTCTCCATGCACTTCGTAGAAAATCAGTAAAAACACAAACGCTTGTGAAGATCAGAAAACTGGACTCTTTTACCCAAAAATTCAGATGTCCAGTCAGATGAAGCTCACACTCAGACAGAAAAAAAGCAAGAGAGTCTTTGCACTGTCTGTCGTTCATATTACTATTTTTTTTTTTGTCAAATATTTTGGCAATCTTCTTCTTTAATTATAAATATTGGAATTCAATAAAAAAAAGGTAGCTTTCATTGGATTTGTTTGTTTGTTTGTTTTTCAGTGTAAATATTTACAGCCACTGTCCAGCCATGCTCTTTTCGTTATACCAGGGTGTAAGATTTTGCGTAGGGATTGTTTCCTTTCAAGTGGCCCCGGGAGTCCAGCAGGGATTCTTGGGAGCTGCTCATTTTTGCTTGAGCCTGTCCTAGCTCAGCTCCTTCTCGCTGAGGTAACGTTGCCACAGCACCAGGTTGCCATGACTGGACATCTCTCGTGGAGGATGTCTCCATGGGGATCGGCTCCAGCACGGTGGGACGCTTCAAGGTTCGGCTTTTCTGTGGCTCCAAGCAGGCTTGCCCCAAACCCAGGTCTCTGCTCGTGCCCTGCACGCCACGGTTCAATAAAAAGTCCATCCTAAGGTAGGGTGGCAAATGCATGAGATCACCTGGGGAGGCAAAAAGGGAGAAGTGAGTTTTTGTTTCAGGTTGCGCGGCGCTCGCCCGGCGGGAGCGACTCGAGCTGCTTTGGCTGCCAAAGGGGAGGATCTGTGATCAGAATTTGTAATTGATAGATTATTTGTCAGACACTTACTGTGCTGTGATCTTACAGAAATGTGCAGCAAATTCCTTTGGGGCAGATGCATGAGGATTCGCTCTTAATATTTGTTTTCACCATAGAATAAGAAGTGCAATGCTCTTTACATGCACTCACGGCATGAGGGAGATAAAATGAAAAGACCAGGAGCTCTTTCTCAAAATCTGAAAAGAAAAGGTCTTGGCTTTCCATTGTCAAAAACTTGGAAAATGTGGAGGCTCAGTAAAATTCCGATTTTTATTTTCCATTTTAAATGGAAACCTTTGCAATTCCAACTAATGAGCCTCAATCTTGAGTAGAATGACTAAACTATTTAAGATGCATGCAAGAGTGTTAGGGCTGTAGTCTTCAACAGATTTCTGAATAAAACAGTAACATTCATGTCCTCATATAACAAAATATAACTGTCAAACATCACCACTAACTAATTCACTAATAATTTTTTACCACTGTGACCACCAAGATGCTGCTGGTTTTGTGGTAACAAAATCCACTGGGACTGGCACCTGAGCTCTTGCATCAACTTTCTTCTTTGTATTGTCAAGAAAGCCTCTTATTCATTATTCCCCCTGACTCCTGGGCCTGTTAGGCATTCCCCTTCAAGGAAATGAGAGGGAATCAGGCACATAATGACATTCCCTTCTAAAAATATTTGATGCTGTAGCCTCACCTATGTATGAAAAAAACCTCACAGTTACAGGAGCATTCAGAATGGTATTTTCCCTTCTTTACAGATCTCTGCAGGTAGGCAGCTTCTTGTTTTTTATGGTTGATATCAAACCCAGAGTCTCATCTACAGATGGGATGCATCCTGAATGTTTAAAGTAGGAGACTCTTGGCACCACACCACCTGTGTAGCTCTCCATGAGCTATTTACAGCAGGAGAAATTAAGGCTGACCTGTGCCAGTGGCATAAACAACAGACCAGGAAAGCAGTTCTTCATAATAAAACAATGTTTAACAATTTTGTTCTTTCTAGCCCAGCTAAAAGCTGTCCAATGACTTAAAATAAAACAGGTCCTCTGCTTTCCCACGCAAGTCAAGGCACTGCAAGTCTTACCTAAAAGACCAACAGCATCTGCTCTATCCATAATTCCAGGTCACAGGCAGAGAGTGGCTGAGGAGTTGCATTTGGCCAGAATCTGTTTATTCCTATAGAAATCCCTCAGGCACTGTCTAACACCATATGCTTTTTTCTGGATGCATCTCCAGCACAGGCTCACAGCACGTGGTGTTTTACCCCCGTGGAGTAAGAGGGGAGGATCTCAAGATGAGGCTGACACACACTGTGGAGTTGGAGGGAGAGGGGGAGGTTTGTGATGATAATCACACTGATTGCCTCTTGAAAAAGGAGTCGTGTTAACTGAAATTGGTTTTGCTCGTTGGTTTGCCTGATTCTCCTGCAGTACCTTTCATGCCAAGCACAGTTCTGCCTGTCAGACCTGTTTCAGCTGAGACAGCAAGGTTGCTGCTGCTGGGGTGAAGGACAGCAGGACATGGGCACAGGAGCAGGAGGCACCAACTCACTGCACTTCTCCACAAGCACTGAGCCAAGCTGCCCGTGGGTGCATCCCTGCTGTCCAACACCTGCCCTGTCCCCTTGGCACCCAGACCCCGAGCCCCTGGTCACATCAGTTCTTCTGCTTCTGCATCCCCTTGTAGTCCAAGTCCTTCCAAAATGCAGCTGTGGGGTTGGTTTGCTACAAAGAGCATTCCCTGTGAGGTGGGGAGACAGCCAGGATGGGAAGTTCTTGTGTCACTTTGCTGCCTGTGGCTGTGACCTGTGCAGCACTGCAATATCCCTAGAAGAGCCCTGTTCCTACCCCACTCCTCCCCACTGGGAGAGAGGCAGGAGTGAGTGTGAGGCTCCCAACACCTGTCTCTGCCCTCTGTCTCATGAAGGTTTTGAGGAGCTTGGTTTGGCTGCCTCAGGAGTGGGGGTTTCAGTGTCAGGGCCTGCAAAATGCACCTCGGAGATGGCAACAGCAGCTGTGAGAGCTTTGTGACTAATTGTAATGCCAAAGTGATGACTTTCCTCTCCCCAGGAATGTTTAGAGACTGCTGGGGTCTAGAAAGGGGGTGTTTCTCCCACTCTCATGTTCCATAGGGGTCTCAGCCCCAGCAGAAAAGGAAAAATTTTTTATGCTGAACCCAGTCCTGGAGCACCTCTGCTGTGGAGGTAGGAGGGGAGAGCTGGGGTTGTTCAGCCTGGAGAAGAAAAGGATCCAAGGAGATATCAGAGCCCACTCCAGTGCCTAAAAGGGCTCCAGGACAGCTGGAGAGGGACTGGGGACAGGGGCATGGGGTGATATGATAAGGAATAATGGCTTTAAACTAAAAGAGAGCAGGGGTGGATGGTATCTTGGAAGCAATTTTTCCCTCTGAGGGTGGGCAGCCCTGGCACAGGGTGCCCAGAGCAGCTGTGGCTGCCCCTGGATCCCTGGCAGTGCCCAAGGCCAGGCTGGACACTGGGGCTGGAGCAGCCTGGGACAGTGGGAGGTGTCCCTGCAATGGCAGGGGTGGCACTGGATGATCTCTGCCATTCCTTCCAACCCAAACCACTCCACATTTCCATTTCCCATAACAGTCTGCCTTTTCCCAAAGGTGTCTGTCACCCAACACTGCCTGTGAGGGGCTGCCACTGCTTTGTTAACACCAGCCAGGACATTTGACACCCTCTTTCTACTGCATTTTCTGCTTTTTTTGGTTGGCTTTCCAGGAAGGAGCTGGTGTGGAGCAGCAGCTGGAGCGTGGCTCATTGGCAGCTCCCCGTGGGTACCTCACGGAGCTGCCTCTGTGCCTTGGCACATTTGCTGCTTCTTGAGAGCCACGGGTGTGAGTGGACTATAAAAAAGATGAGCACTGAACCTTACAGAGATGGAGGTTGGTTTTCAAGCTGCTGTCTAGACATTCCTCAAGTGTATTTAGGAGCTTTGAGCTATGTAAAAAAGAGCTTTTTCCCCCCCTCCTTAAATCTACATAAGCAAACCTAGTCAATAATCTGTGTAAACAATATGCAGTCATTTTACTGCAATTTTCTAAATGTCTGGGGGGCAAAGTTCCAGCAGGATTTCAGTAATGAGAAACCACAGAGTGTAACTTGTTCTCCAAAGCTGGGTACTCAAAGCACAATCTCTGACATGGCTTGTGCAGAGCCCTCATTATTTGATGTGATGTACACATTTCCCCATCATAAAAAGCGTCAGTGCTCCATCTCATCTGCAAGGAGCATCTCTCCCTGCAACTGCTTATAAAACAGGGCACATTATTAAAATCACTGGCAAAGAAAAATTTTGAGAAGGGAACTTTTTCTTCTGTGCTAGGGTTGAAATGGTCTCGCAGGATGCAAAAAAAAAAAAAAAAAAAAAAGTCTTTGATTTAGAAGAGCTAATGGGTTTCTGACTTGAAAACACAATCTTTGAAATATAACCACAGGGGTTCACCTTTGCCATTCCTACATCAATTCTGAAGGTATTTTTTGAGCAGAGAAAAAGCTGCTTGCTGTATCTCTGCAGCTGCTTGGGAAGACTGGTTCTTATCCTCTGGACACAACAGTGTAGGCATTTTTTTGGTCTCTTGCTATTCAGCTGAATGATGGGGTTTTTTTGGGCAAAACATTATGAAGTTTCAGGATGGTTCATTGCCTTTGATGCTCTAATTACCTCTTTTCAGCTATGTTTGTGCCTTATTAGTAATGAAAGCAAACCTTTCAAGTGCATGAGCACTGCAAATGAGCATGTTTAATAATTCATGCATTTCGGCTTAATTAGTACAAAAGACATTCTAAAACTAAAGTTTTCTGATGCATTTTTAAAAATGGGGTTTGGACTGGATGATCTTCAGAGGTCCCTTCCCACCCTGACCTTTCAGTGATTCTGCAATTTTTAAGAAAGGAGAATTTGCTCTATAAGAAACTCGAGTTTGTACAGAAATAATAAACATCCAGTCAAATCTGAATGCTGCAATTTAAGCCAGAGCTAGCTCAGTCTTTTTTTTTTTTTAAAATGGCCAACCCTCTAATTAATTATTTAGTATAGTACATTTAGGAAAATGTTAGTTCAAATAAATATTTGTAAACAAATGTTAAAAATCACTTACTGTGATATTTACAATAAACAACACCTTCTACCAAACAGGGAGTATTTTCTGAGTTAATGAGACACTGAATAAAAAGAATTTATCCTTATTTCAGTACAACTAAGCTGAAATAAATCACTTTGCAAAAAAACAACAAACATTTTTAGCTGTATTTCAGAGGTCAGCTTCAGGTGTGGGAAGGGTTGGGAGGAATTTGACAGGCTACATGCAGGGAAAAATATCACTGCTGAATTTTTCTTGGATTTAATTCAAGATAGCTGTGTTGTCTGCAGAACTCAACCAAGCTGAGAAGTGCTTCTTTCTCCCAAAAGATTTACCTCATTCCTCTTTTAAATGCCAGAGAGCTTGCATGGTGGGGTTTTTTTTTGCTTTCATCTACTCCAGAAAAAAAATTTCTAAGGATTTGTGCTATTTTCAATACAGAGATCATCACAGACTGAAAAAAAAAATGCTCTTACCAAGTTCTTACATGAGAGGTCTATGCATTTTCTCATGAATCAGAACCTCCACTAAAGCAAAAGCAATTTGTCTTCACAACTCTCCAACAGAGATACCATCAGTGAGGATGACAGCCTGAGGGTTTTCAAGTTTGGTTGCCATGTGGAGGAAATTCCAGTGCTATTTGAGAGATTATCTCGGAAAGTTTTGAGCAGTGGGGCTGGTGACTATGACAGGGCATTTTATTTAACAAAGGTAAGGATAAGACTGCTTGAATAGGGCATTCACACATCCTGCTTCAAGAGGGAAGTGGGTAAAAAAAAGCTTTCAGAGATCTCTGTGGGATGATCCCATGGGATCAGAAACCATGCCAGGGTTGAGTCCATACAGCCCTGTTAGCTCAGGGAAGGTGCTGATGTAATTATGTTGATTTAGGAGCAAATGATGACCTTGTGCAGTGCTGGGGGTGTAGAAGTGCTGTGTAGATGGAGTCCCACTCTGTTGGGCATCCCTTGGCTTCTGCTGACTTTGGAAGGGGAAGCACTGCTGGGATATTGTGTTTTCCTTTCAGAGGAGGTGAAGGACACAGGGCTGCTGACGTAGTACTAAGCTCAGGTTTATGCTGATTAAAAAATTTGGTTGGTTTTTCCAGCTCACTAGCATAGTAAATAAATCAGTGAAGCCTTTGTTGCTACTCACAGGCTGTTTTTCAGCACAAAGACTGCCTATAAGGGAAAACTTGCATTAGAAACGAGGAAAGAGTGGAGGGTTTGCAAGGACAAGGTGAGAGGTGTGCTGAAAAAAAAAGTGTAAGTGATGCTCAGAGGCCTTTGTCACATCCAGAACTGACACACCATTAAAAACTTAGCAGGCAAAGCTTTCTTGGACAGCAGCAGCTTGGTCTGAAGCCAGCCTGATAGCAGCAGTAACATTTCTCACAATTGCTGCTGTCAGTGTTGGAAACCTGCTGGTGCTCCCTGTCCATCTCGTGTCCGCACTGCGCCGAAACCATCCCCTCACCTGCAGGGCTCACAGCACTCTGCAGCACCAGTGATAAACACACTTAATGAGCAATAAGGCAAATTATTTGGTTAGCTTGGTCCTGTGGCCTGCTCAGCTAAGGAGGAGGGGTGAAGAGGATCAGTCCTGCACCTCCTTGCTTGGCCAATGCAGGTCCCGGGATCTGCTCAGGGTGGAACTGCCTCCCCTATCTGTTGGATAATTGTTATTTTCTTGCAGTAAAATGCCACAAGCAGAGAGTAAAAAATTTCTGAAGAGTGCTTTGAATGCCAGGGCTCCACTCTCTAGAGCCAGTGTTGATCAGGAATGGAAATGGAGAGGAATTTCCATGTGCAAATTTCTGCTGGCTGAATGAGTGAGAATCTCAGCTCACTCTCGGTCGACAGGAGCACACCATTATCAGCACATTCAGGAGCTCACAGGCTCCTTCTGAGGCCACTTGTTCAAGAGAAAAACTGGATCTAATAATTCTTTGAGGTGATCAGAATAAATGGCAGAAGGTCTGAGAGCAGCCAAGCAGCAGAAGGGGAGAGGAAGGAGGAAGGAGACAGGGCACAGCTGCTCATTAGTGAAAAAGCTGCTGTGAGAGCAGGCACGTGCCCTTCCCTTCTCCAGAGTAGCTTCAACCTGTGCTCAGGTGCCCAGGAAAAATGACTGAAGTGCTCAGCATTTGGGGGGTACTTTTAAACTGAATGAATGCAGGACTCATTTCAGCTGCCAACCTGCCCTTCCTGCCTCTCTGACCCACAGCATCACAGCATCTTGTGCTTCTCTCTTTGTTTCAGCAGGCAGAAAAACACAGCCCACTCTTAGGCTGTTTTACATTTTTCACCTACATAGGTGGAAAAGTGTTAGAGAAATAGCCAGGCTTCCCATTTCTAGCTGGAGAAATCAGAATTCCCTGTCACCCCTGCAGGGCTGAAGTTTATAACTTTCTACACAAGAACTGCAGCCTCATAGATGGTTTGGAGATCCATAACACCTAGTTAAATGTTTCATGTTGCAGTCTGCTAAAACTGGCATTTTCATAAAAATACTCTAAATACCAGCTGTGATTCATGCAGCAAAATAAAAACAACAGTTGCTGTTGACTACAATCGTTGGAGTTATCTCTTAAGGAACACCAGGGTATCAGTAAATCTGTAGTTCAGGAGCCAAATTTGCTACTGCTATAAATCACTGACTCTATTGATTTCAGCAAGACTATAAATTGATTTCTACTTACTGGAGATTAGGTTTAAGTGACTGAAAATGAGGATTCCAACTAATGTGGATTTTTTTTTCTTTTTTTTTAAAGGTGATTCATTTTGTTATTTAGATTTAAGCCTTCTGATTCCAAGAAAAAGCCTTTGATCAAGATGTCTTAAAGCAAAAGGATGACTGCTGTAGCTGAACTGAGATCATCCATCTGAACTCGATTGACAAAACAGACTGTGCAGCTGCCTGAGAGGATGGCAGGAGCCTTGATTATCACATTGTTACCTCTTCCTGGAAGAGCTAATGGAACAGGAATTAAGCACGTTTTTGGTTTGCATTTCTCTAAGCAGAACTTGGGTCTCTAACACAGTGCAGCACTTTCAAAGGACCTGCCAGATCCTTTGTCCTTTCCAGAAGTAACTTTAAGGAGAATTGATGCATTTTTAAGGGCTTTCCTGACACTGAGCTGAGTAAGGAAGGAATAATTGATTAACTCCAGGGGTCAGATAGATTTAGACCCTATGGATAAGCCATGTGGGTGTCCAGCCTCACAGGGCTAGTGCACCTGCACAGCTGATCCCTTCCTGCTTGGATTTAATGAGGTGTCTAAGTTATAAAAACATGTAAAAGGGGCCTCACCGTGTAAATCAATACCCACTGCAGGACTAAAGTCAGCAAATTTGTCAATAAATAATGAAATGGTGACAGGAAAGGTAAGCCCAGGAGCGCTCCCTTTCCGTCTGCGCTTTGTCACGCAAGCAGCTTCATGCATTTTTAAGGATGTTCTGAGACAGAACTCTCCTGCCCAATGGCTGCAAAAACTTGGAAAACTGTGCTAAAAACCTCACTGAGGTGCCCCTGGTTAGCAAGGCTGGAGTTTTAATACTCATAAAACTGCTGGTCTGGGGTGCAGTGAGCAGAAACTGTTCAATTATACATCACTTCAGCTGGGGGTTAAATCGATTGTGGCTCCATGGAAACAGGTTTATTCCTGAGATATGCTGTGAGCCTGCATCCAGCACAGAGGCTGGAGAGGTGAGGAGTTTTCAGGGTTCACTGGAATCAGCAGGAGCTGCTCTGCTGACCTCTCCAGGCTCTGAGCCATTTCTGTGAATTCAGGGATGAACCTGACCATGCCACGGCAACAGGAGAGCCAAACACGCTGCACAGAGCTTGGCAGGTCAGGCTACAGCAGGGAAAGCAACACCAGCCCTGCCCTGCTCTCTGCTGAGCCAGGGGTGAGTTTCTGTAACTCAGTCTCCCCACATTCATTAGTCTGAATCCCCTGAGTGATGCTGATGAGGTGCAGCACTGCATTTTTGTTAATTAATTCCCTGGGACCAGGGGTTCTCACAGCTCTCACACTGAAATTAGGGATGCTGAATATTTCAATACTGAAATACATCTGCAGAGTTGTGCTTTAAAGGCCATGGATGGCACAGACCATCACTACAGTCAGATTAGGACTGTTAAAACAAAAAGGTTTTTTTTTCTCTAGTGATATGATTTCCTGCTTTAATTTCCAAGAAGAGCACAAGCATGACCTTTCTTGCAGGTAAGATTTGGTTTCCATTTTCAGGTGCAGCTCTCCTGAAGACCTCAGATTACACTCAGGTCCTCCTGGCACGGGGGAAATAACAGAGCCTGACATCAGTTAAATCAGGAATGGCTGTAAATGTCTGCAAGGACCTTAAAGCAGGGCTGGATCTGTTCTTGTCTGTATGGAAACCCCTGCTGCTGGTTACCTTGGGCTGGCTGACAGCAAAAGTCACTTGTAAAAGTGAGGTTCGAGTTAGGGATACTTAACAGAGTGCTCTAAAATATCTGTTGTGTTAATTGAAGTGGACACAGCATCTTTGGTTTGACTTGGAACTCTCATTGGTAGTTTTAAAAATTTAATATTGAAGTTCTGACTGTAAGGACATGAAGCTAGCTGAAAATTGACTGATAAATGTAACCCTTGCTTAAGGCATAAAACTCTTCAGTTACTACAGCTCAATCAAATGTGTCTAAAGCTACAGACAACATGGGTGGTCTAAAAGCTGCAGCATATATATCTATATATCTAAATATATCTCTATATCTCTATATCTCTATATCTCTATATATCTATATATCTATATCTATATATAGATATATAGATAGATATATGGACCACAAAGCAAATAATCCACTTTAGAAAACCAAAAGTAAATAAAATATTAAAAAAAACCCCTCACTTCTAATAAGAAAGATCTTGCTGCTAATCAAAAGATAGGAAATGGGCATTCTTGGAGGGAGGGAGGGAGGGAGGGAGGGAGGAGGTTTCCTTAATGTTCAAATTTTAGTCTAGAAGAAATAGGATAAACCCCCTGTGAGTATCCTGAACCAGCACAGTTTGGGATGCTTTTTTTTTTTCCCAAGTCAGTGATAATTTTCAAATCAAAATAAAGAATTAATTAGGAAGCAACAGAAAAAGGTAGTTTTGTTGCTACACACTCCTCAGAGCCTTTGAGGAATTGGTGCCACTTGTTTCTCTCCTTTAATTAAAAATAACTTCCTAGCACCAGTATCACTGATTCATAGGTGACAATTGTAAATATAGTTTAGATTACTTTAATCACAGACTCACAGAAGGATTTGAGTTGGATGTTAAAGATCATTTAGTTTCAAATCCTTCCACTATCCCAGGTTGTTCCAAGCCCAGTCCAGCCTGGCTCTGAACACATCCAGGGCTGAGGCAGCCACAGTTTCTCTGGAAAAACTGTTCCAGTGCCATCAATGACTTGAATTTGTGTTGCAGACGTTTTCTGTAGTACCTAAAATGGAACATTCACATCACAATTGCAAAGAAACCTTGTAACTGAACAGCTGCCCTATTTAAACTCAAGGTTCACACCGATATTCTGATCTCAGAATATTTCAGCTTCTGATCTGAACCTGTTTAAGTTCATTTTTATTGTACTGGCAATGTTAAAAAACTTGCAGTGTGAGCCTTCCTGTCTGCAAATCCACCAGAATAAAAATGAAAGCCAATGATATCAAGTATGTTGTCACGTCAAATTAAATGCAGAATTAAATGGTTTTCATCCCTGCAGAACATTCAGCTTTTCTCAGATGAAGGAGAAAAAGCTCCTGATACTCCACAGAAATAAAACCTGAGACAAGATAAAGGCAATTTCCTCTCATCACTGATGTGCCATTTCTAGGATAAGCAGCAAATGGCACAGTCTGTCTCTTTGTGACATGCTCCTGCTTTTCCAACAGTGCAGCAGAAAATAAAAAGAAGATGTTCCATGCACAGAAGGATTTAATATGGAAACATTAGAGATGCTCATCTAGGGGAGTAATTTCAGGATACACCACATAAGTATATATACAAGTTAAGTCATGCTAAGAGTATTTACTACTGTTAAAAATGTAGGCAAGAAGGTTTTTTTCCCCACCCTGTGCCTGTCCTTCTGTTTTTCCACCTGCTTATTTTGATTTGTCTCCTTATTTGTCTCAAAACTGGATCTTGGTCTCCCACTGTAGAGTCAGGATGGTGATTTCTTTGCTCTGAACACATATTATATACAGTATGTGTATACATATTCCTATTTTTTCATATATATTCTGTTCTATTTGAAACCAGACAGTGCAACAATATAAAACTAAACCAGAAAACAACCCATATCTCAGTCTTTGTGTGCTTTGCTGTGGGATTTCTGTACAACAGAGGGATACATAGATTCCTCTGTATCTTCAAGAAATTCAGTTTTGGATCTGGAAACTGTGGAATTAATGGAATTGTTCCCCATTTTCAGTCAATGCAGGATAATACAAAAGGCATGGGGAAGGGAGGCTAAAGGTGAGCTGTCAAGAGTCCCAGCCTTTGCTGAATCCCCAGTGGCTGAATTTGTCTCGGATTCAGGCACGGCCACGGCCGGTGGAGCTCTGTCAGCAGCTTTCCAGCAGAAATCCTCTCCCTAAATAAACTCCAATCACTGTGTCAGAGGGAAATATCTCCTTCACCCTTGAACTCACAGGGCAGGGGAAAAGAGTTCATACCTCAGGTTATGGGCCAGACACTGGAAAAATACTGTGCCTTCTATTGCTGCCTGCTTCTTATTTTTCTCATTATGCTAAGCAGCTTATTTTTAGCTGCAGTGACTGAATTCTGGAAAAGAAGATTTGTTTCTTGACTTGGGTCTTTAAAACAACATTTAGGCACTGCAGGTGATATCCAGACTGCATTTAAGGAACCCTTGTAAATCTTTTAACAAAGTACTTGCATTCTTGAGCTCAAGGCTTGTCTACATGTTAAGGCTTTGCTGTTCAATCATCAGGATTAGCCAAAACAGCAAGAAATTTCTAAATTGGGTCAAGAATGCTAATTAAGGCATTTGAAAAACTGAGAGAACCTGATCATTCAGCAAAGCTGGCGAGGTTAAATCAGTATTTTTTCCTAGTTAATATGCAGGAGGCCTAAGGGCTAGACTTGGGCTGCTGGACTGAGGTGCCCAGCTGTAAAAACCCAAATCTGGATGGTTTGGGCTTGGTTGAGAGCAGGCCTGGCCTGGCCTTGGGCTGATGTTAAAAGGCATTGTCAGGTGGCCAAATCTCCTCTGGGACATGGGGGCCAAGGAGAAGGGCTGGAAAATGGAGAGAAATGAAGTTCCTGCCCACCAGCCAAGACCACAAGGACAGCAGGAGGAAAATGCTTCCAGGGGAGCAGGGGCTTGGAGAAGGGAGGTTCCTGCTCTGTGCAGGTGGAAGGACCCAGGAAAACACCCACGGAGGAGTGGGGTGTCCCTGACATCTTCATGGCTGCGAAATCAGTCCTGGAAAAATCTTTTTTTCAGTCTGCCTCTCCAAAAATGCCATTTCTTCCCGCTCACAAGCAGGTTTCTTTACACCTTTCACCAGCTGAAAGTTTGTGGAGGAAGTTCTGAGATATAAAACCTTGTGATGCTTTAAATGGATTTTCAAATCTACTACTCTGACATACCCCTGAGACACATTTTTTCTCTGGGATCATATTTGGGATGCTTTAGTCCTTCAGAGTTTTTTATATTCATGTGACCTCTCCCCACTTTTGATGAGGTGGGATGGTGAAAAATGAGCTTGAACTTGTTTTGTGACATCAGGTAGAGAAGTTCCTGGTCCAAGTCAAACAAACCCTTAAGGACAATGTCATATATAAGCAAAGGTTCCTTTTACTGCTGATTAGCAAAAGAAAAAAACCATATAATTGGGGGTCTGACTTTTGCAGTACTCCTGTGGGAAGGGAGGTTTCTGCAAATTGGAAGAAATTAAAATTTTCTAGATATTTCCCATGCAAGCCCTCATCAGATGTTATTCCTTCCAAGCATGAACTCCATTGCCAGGGGATGCAAGTAAGTGGTCTGTCCACAAAAGAACCCCAGACATAAATAGCACTTGGGATGCAAAGAATATCAAAATATTTCCCAGTTAATAGTGGTTCTTTTCTCCAGCACAATAATTTAGGAGTAAAGAGAAGAAAAAACCTAACAGGCTTCTTGGCTGAGGCTATTACTGAGATTTAAAATTATAATAATAGGAATCTATTTTTAATAAACTGCTCCAGCAATGTTTATTGCAGTGAAGAATAATTGTTATGATAACTCAATTTGTGATTATTATTCCTAAAACAGAAAAAAAAGGAACATTATTATAAAACTCTTTGAACCTCTACAATTATCTTCCATTTTTCTACATTACAGACTTTGATGGCACAGTGGGAGGTAGGAAGAGAGTGCATTTCTTTCTAATTTCTGTCCCTTTTTTGGAGGATGAGGGACTGACTCATTTGTCAACCTCACAGGTAAACTTGGGGTTACAATTGTTGAAATTTATGAATATTTATACGAAAAATTGCCTCAGTTTTGCTCTGCTTAAATGATTCCTTGAGGACCTGATCTTACTAACCAAACTTGTAGTTAATGACAGCTGCGGGGAGGAGAACAATAATCCAAATCCCAAACTTTTGGGAGTTTTGATGCTGAGGAAGATGCAATGAAAACAATGTGTTGCCACCATTTTAACAGAATGAAGGATTTTACCACTGCACAGGAGCTAAGAAGACCCACTTTTGTAGAGGATGTGATTTATCCCACAGCTTTAAAATCCTGCTGTGCTGTTTTTACTGCTTCAATTTTCTCTTTTAAGGTGCCTCCTGGGACACATGACCATTCTGATGGCTTCCTGAAAAATGTCACCATCTACAGTCGGTCACCTTCAAGGTCTGGGCAGATTAGGCCTGACAGATCTGTGCAGCCCACAAAACCTCATGTGCAGGTCTGCATCCATCCCTTCACTTTTTGGAAGCTGTGCAGAGGCTGCTGTTAAGCAGCACTTCCAGTTTGCGTGGTGGTTTGTAATTTGATACTATAAAAGGGAAAATAATGGTGGTGTTGCTAATGATGAAGCATGAACTACAAATAATCACAAAATCTCAGAGTGGTTCGGGTTGAAAGGGATGTTAAAGCTCATCCAGTGCCACCCCCTGCCATGGGCAGGGACATCTTCCATTATTCCAGGCTACTCCAAGCCCTGTCCAGCCTGGCCTTTGACACTTCCAGAGATCCAGGGGCAGCCACAGTTTCTCTGGACAATCTGTTCTAATTATTTTTCCAAAAATCTGCTTGGGCTGTTGTAAGGATTAGAACACAAGGATGTGTGGGACATGCTTTCAAAACACCAAATGTAGGAATTAATAATAATAATAAAAAAATCTTTCTTCCATGTTCCCTTTCCAGTTGAAAACTTGGAAAAACTTGGAAAACTTGGAAAACTTGGAGAAACTCTTGAAGTTGTTTTTTTTTAATTGAAGACTGTTTTTAAAAAAATGTTTTCTATATACTTGAAAATTTTGGCCTGGTGTGAGGCAAATCATGCAGAAAACATCTATAGCTGCTTGTACCATCAGCTAAAGTATCCTCCTGTCTAGGAGAGCTGGTTGATATTCAAGGATCACCTTCTCCAAGCTCAGTGAGCAGAAAATCAGGCAAAAGTTCTTGGAGGCCTCTATGGATGAACAAAAAGCTCCTGGCAAAACTCGGACACAGAGAGGGAGCACCCAAGAAAGTGGAATGGGGCAAGAATAACCCAGTGGGAATAAAGAGGCATTGTCCCAGCATTCAGAAATGTGGTTAGGAAAGCCCAAACCCAGCTGAAGTTGAATCTGTCCAGGGATGCCAAAGACAAGAGGAAAATCTTCTCTAAGTTTATAGGTGACAACAGGAAAGGCAGGGAAAATGTGGGCCAATGCTGCATGGAACCTGGTGACACAGACATGGAAAGGCTGAGACCCTAAATGCCTTATTTGCCTCAGTCTTCACTAGCCAGACCAGCCTTCAGGAATTCCAGGTCCAAGAGATCACAGGAACACTCTGCAGCAAGAGACTCACTCCAGGTGGACAAGGATCAGGTCAGGGAATGCTTAAGCAAACTGGATCTGTGTAAATCCATGGACTTTGATGGAATGTGCCTACAAGTGCTGAGGTGTTGGAACTCTGGAAACTGAGAATTTGGAGTTTTAGTATCTAGAATACATGTGAGTCAAGATGGAAGATTTTGGGAGTTGTCTAAGTGCTTCTTCTTCACCTTCTTCTTCCTTCTTTTCTGTAAATGGGTGAGAAAGGTCAGTATTGGGGGCCTTGGGTGGTCATCATTGGGTCAAAAGTATAAATTATATAGGTGTCATCTCATTATTGGGTAATTATCACTTAACCTTGGAAAGAGATAGAGAACATCTCCATTTTACCTCTGTTCTCTAACTTGCTGGTTAGAGCTCATGGCTCATGAGTCTGTAAATAGGTAAGAAATAATAAACATCCAACTCTGAACACCAAACCTGCATTTCCCATGTATTAATCCTGGCCTTGGCAAGGAAAAAAGGGAGCAAGTCACTTCATACTGAGGGAACAGCAGATTGATCATGGTGATTGGGAGAAGTCCCTGAAGACTGGAGAAAAGCAAATGCCACTCCTGTCTTCAAGAAGGACAAAAAAGAGGATGCAGGAACCAAGAAGCATCTCAGCTTCATCTCCATCCCTGGGAATTCAGCAGCAAACTCCATTGTTACCTTCTGGGAGTTAAGTTTCAGCTTTGCCATTGGGTGGATTAATTTCTAAATGCCCCATTTATCAAAATAACTTTTCCTAACAGTCTTTCTTCAGACTGTCTTATAATTGTTGGGAATTATTTGGAAAAACAAGTAGCACTTAACGCAAACTCTTGAAACTTTACTGCAACCATAAGATGCAACAGGCAACAGTCTGAAAAGGGAGGTCAGAAATTAGGAAGGAGGAGGCAGAAGTGATTGAAAGTGACATTTTCCCAGGAAGATTGAATTGGCTGAGAAGAAAAGCAAAGCACCATAAAAACAGGTGAAAGTCCTCTTGAAAGAAAAGAATTACTTTGAGGAAGAATAAAGGTGTGCTGAAGCAGCACAGTGATTTATCTCAAATGTTCTAGTCTACTGAAACTAAATACCTTAAGTTTTTTTTATTTCTTTGCCACATCCTTAAATGGAGAATGACTTTGATTAATTGTATTTGAATTACTAATCACCTCTGGCAAATTTCTGAAGTGGTGGGCAAAACAAGAAAGATGTCCAGTGAGTGTTTCCTCACTGACTTGAAAATTAAAATATTGGTCTGTGTGCTGCTGAAAATTCTATCTATTTGTATATTTTGTTTAAAACCCTTCATAAAGTGACCTTTAATAATGTATTATTCAATATTTAAGGGCCAACATTCAAATTGCCCCACTGGAACACTCAATTATTCTTTCAAGGTAATGAAGCTAATTATTAATTTTATAATATATTTAATTTCCTTGCTGCAAAGGAAAGCTAAAACTACTCAAGAAAAGTAGGGGAAAAAAAATAAAGCCATTAAAACTAACAGAGCTAAACATGACTACAAGATTGTAAATCACTGGAGGGGCTCTAAGGTTGTTCCAACCCTGGAAGATGTTTTACTCAAGCACAGGGACTAAATTTTCGTTTTATCTGCCCTCAAGAAAATCAGCTTTATATGGAATATATTAGAATATTTCCAAATACTAAATATGCATAAGTAATGTATTTGGAACATGAAAGGAAAGAGAGCAAGATATTTGTTAAAAAAAAAGATAAAAATTATTTGTTGACTGCTTGGAAGGAAAGAGTTCAGTTTTGACTTAGCTGTGAATGCAGATGCTTCCCTTTAGCAGAGCAGGAACAAATATTTATCTTACTTCTTTGGAGTTAGAAATGAAAAGTATTTCTTTCTTTATCTATTTCTACAGCTCCTGGGTTTGTGGTTCTACTCTGTGACTACACAGAAATCAGCAATTTCTCCCACTACTTTATTTCTTACTTATTTTCCCTCTTATCTATCTGTGTGACACACTAATTTCCTGCCTGGAGTATTATAACTGTCTACCTTCTGCTTGGGCTTTTTCTTCCCACATTTTTCTTTTAGCTTTCTCCAGCCAAATCCTTGATGCTTTCTTTTCAGTGTTCCTGCTTTTGAATGACCCTTCCTGATCCTACTGTCTCCCTTCCATTCCTCTGTCCTCACAACCACTGCTTGTTTTGGTGAATATTGAACAAAAGGCCCTCCATTGATTATTCATTACTCTTTTTTACACAGATGAGCACCACTGATTACTTTCTGTGGATCTGACTAGCAGCACTCACATGGACAACTGTATATACTATAATATAATAAAATAAAACAAAATAAAATAAAAATATATTAAAAAATTCAAGTTTTCAGAAATAAAACAAATATAATTATGCCTTTTCTCCATTTGAATCCTACTCTGCTGTGTCACATCCTGTATCCTGTAAAACAGACTGACAAATCTTCAGAGATTTTATAACCTGCTTGGTCTCAGAGTATCACAAATAACCTGCCTGTGCTGGTGGGAACTAAGATATCTGTAGAAACACCATGTTTGTGATCTGGAAATTTGATTGAGCCCAAGAGCTGGATGAACCTCAAGTGCTTCAGTCAGCAAGGAGTTGAAATCTTAATTTTTCTCCTCTTTTTTGTTCCCTCCTGATTTAGATATCCCAAGTTTGATATTAAGAAATGTCAAAGAGAGAGTGGAACAGCTCCAGGACATCACCAAAGGGTTGTTACAAGTCTGACAAGCCACAAGGCAGAAGGGACAGCACATCTCCTGCAATCTGTCTTTATGAGCAGCTAATGAGAGCCAACTTTTGCTCCCAAGCACGAAGCACGGCAGTGAGACACGGTTTATTAGAGGCTGGTTTGAGCTGGAGATGGGCAGATGCTCCCACATATGGTGTTATTTATCCCAGAAGGGTCAATGGCCTGGTGGCTGCAAGTGTGAGGAGTGGATTTGATGGCTCAGCCAGCCTCTTTCTGTTCTAAATTCCCATTTCTGTACACAGGAGAAAATGCTGACATGTTCCATTAGCTGGGACTGATGCCTTAGGATTTTGGCTTTTGTATTTTTCATATATTTGTAATCCTGTAATTCTTTAGTGTATAACTCTAAACTGCCTGGCGGTTAGCTGCTGCTTTCCCATTTTGGCCAGACCTGGGAATCACAGACACCTCACTGAAAATGAGGCACCTCCAGGCCTTGAAAATGTAAACAAAAGTGAGTTAGGGGGAGCAAACTTGGGGTAAATTACTTCATTATCTGGAGCTGTAATTGGAAGATTAACCCCAATGTGGAAATGGACCAAACACAAAAGGGTGAAAACCCGTGAGCTGCCATTTATTTTGGGTGTAGCCCCTGGGTTGGCTTCATCTGCCTGAAATGTACTGAAGGCCCTTCAATAAATATTACTTTTTATTCCCTTAATTTTGTCTGGCCTCTGATTTTAGGTAGCCCCAAACAGGACAAACGCCAGTTATGCCTGTGAGTAGTTACAGGAGACATTTTGATCCACCCTTCCTGCTTCCCAGCCTGGCTGTGGCGTTCACTCCTCCCCAGAGTGACCAGAAGGTTCTTTCTGCTGCCTCACCTGGGCGATGTGCCTTGGGCACTGCCATGTTCATCACCCTCCCTCCGTCCTGAGGCTTGGGGGGCGAGGCGGTGAACCTGCAGATGCCCGACTCGGACGGCGTGCTGGACGTCAGGCTGTCCGTGTAGTCGTTGGTCCCTGCCGTGAGCTGCTCCGAGGAGGTGTCTGATATGAAGCACTCCGTGATGGTGAACTTGGCGTGCCTCAGCTGCTCTTCCATCTTGGCGTGCTCGTAGGCCCTGGCCAGCTCTTCGTAGGTGGAGGAGGCACTTTCTGTGGAGACCATGCTGCTCCTCGCCCGATCTGAGCGCCAGGAAGGGGAACAACGGGAGAGAGAAAACATCTGCAGTCTTTTTTTTTTTTTTTAGGAGGAAAGCCATGAGCACGATGTTTCAGAGTAAAGCAGAAAGGCCTTGAAATTATCAAGGTGATTTAAATGAATCTGCTTCAAAGTGTTAGTTTAGTCAGGAACTCGACAATTACAGATAATCTAAAGTGAAGCCTTATCCTCTGAGCAGCATTAGGTACCTTAGCATTAAATTCATGTTTCTTTTATAAAAAAATCACCTTTACAACATGAAAAATATTACTTTTTCAACAAAAAACCCATTTCTGTAAATCTTAAATGCTTCAAAAGGTTTCAAACCCACAAACCAGATTTAGGAAAATAAGAAACATCTTCTTTACGCATCTTTTTAACGCATCTCAGAAATATTTCACTGGGGTCACACATGCATTAGAAAGGAAAGTGTTTTTGTCCTGTTTCCATCATACTTTTTTCCTTTTCCTTTGGAAAGTGCTGAGAACAAAGGTCAAATAGGAAGGTAGTAACTCTCAGATATTGTCTCTCTAGATACCAGGTAAAACACTAACTCATTTCATTGGGAACAAAGGTCTTCAGAAAGCAATATTTGGCAACTACAGCCTGCAGTCATTCAGTTGCCTTTTTTCAGTGCTGCTGAAGCTAATGGGGGAATTCACATTTGACACACAGGTTAGTATGACCTACAAGCTGTTCTTTTCTGCTGATGAGTTTCTGAGAATATCAATATTTCTTAAACAACACTGTTATTGAAGATGTAAATGGCTACTGATACATTAAAAAGCACTCTGGAAATGCAGGGCTCATTTCTGCAGGGACAGAATTGCTGGGCTGTTGCACCCACAGTGTTTCTACTCCAGTGGGCTGGAAGAGCAGAGGATTTTGAAAAGTTCCTTTGGCAGAAGTCGTGTTTCATCACAAGATCTGTACAATTTCAGACATTGTTGGTGATGTTCAATAAACAGGCACAGTGTAATAGCTAATTCATAAAAATGGACCTCCTGCAGCAGCCAGAGGCAAGTGTGTCGTTATTGCAAATCTTTATCTTTTTTATTACGTGCCTGCACCCCTGCATCAGTTTTCATTGTGCACAAAGAATGATACTCCTGCCACTTTTAAACAGGACCATCCATTATTTAAAATGACAAGTACTTCTTCAAGATGCTGTAACTTGCTTAAGATTTGGAGCTGACTAGAACTTAACAGGGTTTCTTTTGATTTTTCTTTTTTTTTTTTCTTTCCACCCACAGGAAACATCATTCTGTTTTTCACATTTGATTTGTAAGTCAGACCTCAGTGATGTCTCCCCATATTTCTGGTCAGCTGGAAACTCCCAGGAGGCAGCAGTTGATCAGTGCCATGGAGCAGTGCGTGTGAATATCGTGGTCATGCAAAGGTCACAGCTTGGTCCATTGAAGCTCAGGACCTGCAGCTTCCCATATCCCATGCCAAGAGGGAGAATATTCCAGAACCAATCTGCCTGAACACCTCCTTTAGATTTGATGGAAGTTTATCCAAGCCCTGGGTGAACTTTATGAAACTTCTTGAACTTCATGAATACAGATTGATCAGGAAATTTCTAATGGCCTCTAGTTAGAACATTAGAACTCGGTCACAGCCATGAACTGTTGCCAGGCATTTCTCCTAAGCTCAAAAGCTGCTGCTTTGTGAGCATTTTGTTTTGATTATTTTGATAAGTGCTAAATTCTGCCAAATATCATCGGCATCAACCAGCTCCTGAAATCCGAACTCCAGATTGGAGAAGTGATCAAATGTGCACATTAGCTCAATTGACTCTTGAACACGTAATTTGGCTACATATGTTTATTTGAAAGTTTTAAATTTCTGAAGCACTTAAATTAAATGGACTCTCCTCTTTTCCCAGAAACCAAGTGCTGTAATAAAGCTGCTTTTTTGGCACAAGAAAACCTTTCTTGATCTAAAGCTTGCTATCCCTTACATAAATCACTGTGAGCTCAAAGGTAGACACAGAGTAGAAAAGCGGGCTTGTTAAAATATAGATTATGAAGTCTGTTTACATAATTGGATGTAGTTTATCTACTAAACCACACAGTAAATTTAATTTCTGCCCTTTGCCACACACGTTGGAAAATATCCTTGGGTGACAACAGGTTGGAACACATCCAAATGCACCTGAAATCTGGAGTGTCTACAGAAAGGGTTTCCAAGAGGAGATTTTCTATTTATATTTAGGTTTGTATATTTAGTAATCTTAAAAATTTATGACAATTCTACCTGAAGGCTGCCAGCAGGCTGGAGGTATCTAGTGACTGCCATTAGCCCATGGAGACACCACTGGGGTTTAAGAGAGTGAATTATGAAATGTTGAGAACTCCAGGCTGTAAATTACTAAATATGACTGAAGTCAGAAAACAAACCAGTCATGCTGGTTTTTATGGTGAAAGGTCACTCACATCCACTGCTCTGTAGCTCTAACACATCAGGAACATCTTTCTCCTAAATTCAGGAGAAACAGTTGGCAATTCCTTCTGAGGAAACCAGTGCAAGTCTGAATTCACTTTGGTCAGGATTCCCTTTGAGAAATATTTTAGTTTCTTCTTTTTTAACCTTTATTAGATTTACTTCATGATTGTTCTTCTAGTTAATAATTTACTCATTTATTTGCTTTTTTTGTTGCTTTTTCGGGATAGGACAGTGGAGAATTTTTTTTTCCAAATTACAGTTGCATTTATGATGTGAAGGCATCAAGCAGAAATGAGGACTGCAGGCATTCAGTGTCTCCCCATTTGACATCTATAGGATTAAACCCCATGCTGTTTCTCAGGAAAATCCTGGCCAGCTGCTACAGAATTCAGTGCTCTGAATGGATTTTTACTTGGACTCTAATTCCAGAGTTTTCCTTTTTTTTCTTTTTTTTTTTTTTTTTTTTTTTTTTTTTTTTTTTTTTCCATTGAGAATGAACATATTACATGAACGGGAAAATAAAAATAGTAACCTGAATGTTGTTCCAAGCCTAAAACCATTCCAAGGATATTCCTGCTGACTAATATTGTCCATTCCTAGTTAAATTCTCCTACTTCCACTTTTTGTTTCAGGAAGCTACAGCAAAATTTACCACCTTGTTTTTAAAAGGAAGGATGTCTTTCAAAGGATGTGTGTGGAACGAGGAACCAGAGGAACAATATTTGTTATCATTATCACTACAAGCATTTGTGGTATCCTTCCTAAATAACCTACAGAAAAACTACCCTGGTAAGGGAAGAACAATGACACCCTGTCTTGGATTGAATGCAAGATGCAATCAAAAGTATGTATTCTGTTGCTATCTGTTGAAAACAGTTGGGGAGGTGCTTTCTTTGTCTCTTCCATGACCCATTCTTCATAACGCCAGGGGGAAGGGGGTTGGTGTCTTCTGTTAATGGGCAGCTGTTAAACCCAGCTGGGACATTGTTCTTTATCTCTTCCAGGACCCATCCTCCCTCCAGGGGATATCTGCTGTTCATGGGCCATCCAGGCTCACTGCAGGGCTGATACAATTACATCACCCCAGTGGGAGGAGCCCAGCATTCCTACCTGGATAAAATCTGGGATTCAAAACACCAGCACAGCCTGTGTGCACTGGATTCCAGAGGAAGACTGGACCCATCTACACCACCACTGGACCTTCAGAGGAAAACTACACACTTCTACAGGATCATCTCTGCTCCAACAGAACCCCATCTGTCACTTCGGGAGGACTGGATTGGGCTGCTGCCAACACCCTGACCAACAGGGTGTTGGTTGTATTCTGACTCTGTCAGGGTTTTTATTCGTGCTACTGCATTTTCAGTTTAATTTTCCTAGTAAAGAACTGTTACTCCTATTCCCATATCTTTGCCTGAGAGCCCGTTAATTTCAAAATTATAATTCGGAGAGAGGGGGTTCATATTTTCCATTTCAAGGGAGGCCCCTTCCTTCCTTAGCAGACTCTCATCCTTCCAAACCAGGACACACCTGAGCTCCAAAGAAGGCACACCCAGTAACAGTAAGGTTCTGCAGCTGCTGCTGTCCCGCTGTCCTGTGGGGAGCCCTGTCCGTACCTGTGTCCTGCGAGGGGCTGACGCTGTAGCTGTCACTTTCCTTGTCCACGGATCCTGCTGGCCTGGGCGTGGGCAGCCTCCAGTCTGTGGTGAGGGTGTGGGCTGATATGGTGGGGTGGGGTCTGTTGAGGGTCCACTGGCTGGCGTAGCGGTTGCGCGCGGTGGGCCCGGTTTTGGCATTCCTCCTCGTGGTGGGATCTGTGAGGGATTGGGAAGGAAACCAGCCCTGTCAGAATCACAGAGTCCTAGAATGTCCTGAGCTGGAAGGGACCCAAAGGGATCAATCAGTCCATCCCCTGGCCCTGCACAGACCACCCCAACAATCCCACCCTGGACATCCCTGGCAGCGCTGTCCAAACACTCCTGGAGCTCTGGCAGCTGTGGGGCCGTGCCCATTCATCCAACCCCCTCTGGGTGAAGGACCTTTTCCTGATATCCAACCCAATCCTTCCTTGACACAGCTCCAGCTATTTCCTTGTGTCCTGTCCCTGGTCATCAAAGAGATCAGAGCCTGGCCCTTCACCTCCCCCTTCCAGAAGGGGATGACCACTGAAATCATCTTTGTTAAAAAAACCCCCAAACTCAAGACATTCTTTTCAGGAAAAAGAAATGAACTGTGTTAATGCTGATCATTACCAAACTGCTGATGCTTTTCTAGAACTACTCTCTTTTTAATGAAACTACATTTTATCAAGAGTGGAACTGAAGAGCTGAAGGCCCCATCATTCTTCCATTGACACATTCATTATCCCTTTATTCCAAGACAGAAAATTCTCCAGCACCAAAACCAGTCTGAGAACTGAAAGAGCACAAGGCAAGCAGATCTGGTCAGGGATTTCACTCCACACCTCAAGGAAAGTGCAAGGTAAATCAGCAGCATAGATGTGCCCTCAGAAACACCCTGCACCAGGTACCTGCTGTCAGTTTTAAATAGATGTGCTCAGAAATGTGGGGCTATATTTCCCTATTCTGGACATACTGTTACTATATTACAGTATTGATCAGCTACAGATTTCCTATTTTAACAAGTGGCCAAAACATAAAACATAAGCTGTAATAGTGTCATCAGAGTTTCAGTGAGAACAGGTTCATAAAGATTGGAACAATTAGCAAATTAATACAATTTCTCAAACTTTAAATATCATCTGCTACTGGTTTAAGGTCAGCAATGTTGTACTTACTGAATTAACTTAGAGCTAATATAGTGACCAAGATTGTAAAAGCAAACTCTGTGACAAAATTGACCTTGTTAAACTTATTAATAAAGAGTTCTGCCCTAAAAGTGAGTCTAACAAAGTGAGGGCAAGAGAAAAAATCATTATGTGGCAAACAGGGAGTGACTATATCAGCACTGAAGGATTTCTCTTCAAAGCTTCTGAAAGGATATCACTAACAATAGAAGGGGTATTAGAAATGAAAAATTCAAATCTATTCAAAATGTTCTTTGACATTCAAATGGTGAAGTTGTCAGCCTTTGAGGTAAGAGACTTTAGCAGAAGAAATTGAAAGAAAAAGCAATACCCAGATAATGACTCCGAGCACTGCTTCTGCCTAAGCATTCCCAGTGAGAATTTGTATTCTGCTGCTCCAAATAAACAAGGCATTTATTTACAAATAATGGTCTGATCCTTCTCCTTTTTTTCCCCTACAGCAGCGGAGAAATTAGAACCTGGTGCCATTGATAATTGATCCTCCTGGTACTGCAGTACAGAGCTGCCTCACATGGATAACATCCAAACCTGTGCTCAGTGTGGTACAAACCAACACTTGGGAATGTGGCACGTGGCTGTGGTGTGGCCAGGAGTGAGCCACATTCAAGGGAGAACATGCAGAACAGAAGGAGAGTGCTGGTGGGAACAGCTCCTGGAACAGAGCTGGGGCTGCCTGGTCTGGAGAAGAGAAGGTTTGTGGGAATGCCATCAATGTACAGAAGCACCCAAAGGGTAAGGGAACAAGAACCAAGTTTCTGTCAGTGGTGCCTTGTGAGAAGATCAGGGGCAATGGCCACAAGGAGAAATTTGGGAGCTTCTTCCTGAACATCAGGAAACACTTTAATGTGAAGGAGACTGAGCCCTGGCACAGGCTGCCCACACAGGGGGTGGAGTTCCCATCCTTGGGGACATTCAGAGCTCATCTGGGATGTTCCTGAGCACCCAGCCCCTGCTGACCCTGCTTTAAGCAGAGGGGCTGGACTGACCAGTGCCCAGATGTCTCTCTGGACCTCAACCTCTGATTCCATGACTTGGGAGGACCTCATCAGCTCCTGTGTGCTGGCAGAGGCTCTCCCAGCACACAGGACCTCAGTCCTCATCCTGATGAGCAGGAGCTCTGCTCCAGCCATGCTGTGCCTCTGTGTGGGGCTGTGCAGCACAGGCACAGCGATTCCAGAGCTGGCAGTGGGATGGAAACACAGCTGGTGCCCTGGTTATGCCAGCTTTGCTCTCAAACACAACTGGAGAGAGCTGAGGTCAGCAAGGCAAAGGTTCATCTCTTTCATAAATAAATAAATAAGAACAAGAGAAGAACTTAAAATATGCTGTAAAGGAATATTTGCCAATCAGTGAATGTGAATGGGCTCAGACAGGAGGGTCCATAACCTCTGAGCCACCCAGCTGGGCTCTGCTCTCCTCCTCACATCAGAAGTGGTGGCTTTAGACAAAATCCCATCACCCAGCCTGTAGCAAAGCTGGATTAGTGTCTTAAGTCCAGAGAACATTACCTGGAAGTCTTTGACCCAGGCCTGTGCACTGCTGCAGTCAGATTTGTACTGCTTAATAAAAGTGCTGGTGGAATTTTATTTCCAAGCAGGGCTGGACACAGATCATGTTCTTACACATGAGTTAAATCCACATTTAATTTGAAGGAATTCTCTCCCTGGCTGCAGAGGAATGAAGCACAGAACTGCACACAAAGAGGCATTAGTAAGGAAGGTGCTAAAAAGTTCTGTGGTATGACACAGGCATGAGGTTTTGGGGTGATGCCTCTTTTCTTATTAGAAAATCTAGTCCTCGAGGAATGATCTGAAAAAAGATGAAAGGGATAAAAAAGCACCAAAGCCAGGACTAGAACACCTCTTATTTAAAAGACTGTGGTGGAAATGGATTTTTCAAATAATCTGCATTCTAGCAACTGAGCTTTCAGCATTTATGTTCACCAAACTCAACAAATAAATTCTGAAATTATCAGGGGACAGAAATAATCCAAGAGATTTCAGAGATTTCTCACTGCAGTGAACTATATTTTGGTAAAATTTTTAACTCATAACTAATCATTCAACCTAATATTTTTTTTATCCATTTACACAGATATGGAACATATTCATGAGGGGAATGAGAAGAATGGATGGCATCAGTGTATTAATTTATGATAGTATTTTAATCACGAGAAGAATAACTTGGCATGAATATATCTGGGAAAAGTAATTTACCATAATAACTAAAGTCAGAAATATAATTTTCCAGAAAAAGTAATAATGAGAATAGCTTTTTTTTTTTTTTTTTTTTTTTTTTTTTTTTTTTTTTTTTTTTTTTTTTTTTTTTTCCTGATGGAGAAGCAGGAGGAAAGTTGTTTTGGAAATACAATAAAGATTGATCACAGAGAAAAAAAAAAAAAGTATATTAAACACTGAAAGCCATTAAGGTAATTTACCCAATAAATTCTGGAAATTAAAATCTAGCATTCATTTGGTTTAATGAAGGCCAGGTATGAATTATTTCAAATTACACCTCCATTTCAGATGCATATGCAATTTTCCCCATATTGAATCACTAAGTGCAATAGTTTAAGAAATGTCCTCTGCTGACCTAAAAGGATTTCTCTCCACTCTCAGACAGAAGGATGAGGATGCAAATACAGGAACAGAGTATTTATTTTGTTACAGCTTTCTCCTCTCTAAAAATCCCCCTATTTTCTGAAGTGCTTACTTGTTCCTGGCCGGGCATCAGAGACATCCACCAGCGGCCCTGTGGCTTGTGACACCGACTGGTAATGGACCGTGTGGGTGACAGTCAGGGACTTCTGCTTGGACGTCTCTCCAAAGTCAGCATCAGTGAGCAGAACCGTGGATCTGTCGTCTGTGAGGGGAAAAATAATCAGAAATAATCAGAACGTTGGCTTTGCCTTCATTAGAGCTTTGCAGTGAGTCCCCAGGTGTCCCCAGCCCGGTGACACCACGGGCAGAGCTGGCTCCCTGCTCTCTGCTGGCTTTGAAGGAAGGGAGCCTCAAAGCCCATATAAAACTAAAGAATAACTTTCATTTTTCCTGCTGATTTCACTTTAGAGACGTGCAGCTGGGGCAGACTCTTAAACATCCTCACAAAGAGCTGATTTGTGTGGAATCATTTGTGGCCCTAATTCCTTCCTTCCCATCCTTTGAGCACTGCCCTCTTCCTCTTCACTTTCAGAGAGCTCAGATAAGATTTTCAACAACATATTCCATTTATTTATTTTTATTAGCACAATTAGCAATGTCCTCAGTGAAACCACCCCTATCTTCCCAAAAGAAGGCTGTTAGGGGGTGTTGCTAACCAACCCTCTCCCCTTTTTCTGCAGAGACATAACATTGCAGAAGGGAGGACCCTGGCCCAGGACTGTTCTTTTCTGCAGCTTCAAATAAAGGTGTGAGGTTAAGCCTGACCTTGGGAAGGAAGAAAAAGTTAAGCACTAACCTTTACTGCTCTGTGGTTCTGCTTCTATTTCTTCCCTGTGGGGTAGGATGTATTCACCAAATTTTTACACAGACCTTGATCATTGCAGTTCTATACAGCACTTGCTCCCTTTTAAATTTTTTTTCCAGTTATGATCTCTGTATCATTTTTTTTTCTCCAAGGAGGAATCTGGTCCACTTGATCATGGATGGTCTAATAGCAATAAATCTTTCACTGCCTTTGTGCTTGCAGAATAACTATTTGGTGTGCTATCAGACTTTCTTTTACAATCTCTTTACCATTCAGAATTGCAATAAAAGCCTCAAGGATTTCCTGCTGTGCTGTGCTATATAGTTTTGTAATGTGTTCTAAGGGACTGGCAGCAGCAGGACTTCTGGGCATTTACTAGTCAGCAGAGGTTGATCCACTTCTTTTAAGCATCTCTGATTTTTGTTTTGGATTTTTTTTTTTTTTAACTTGACAAGACACCATTAGGGTGAACAGTTCTGCACAATAACAGAACTCACATTTTTTACCCAAAGAAGGCTATAAATAGAATAACATTAGGAATCAAACCACTCTGTCTCTGGCAAAAGATGAGCTCTTATTCAGGTTGGGAATAAAGCCTCTTGGCAGCAAACTCTGTCAAACCCTGCCAAAATCCCTGCTTATTCTGGGTGGAAAGCTGCCTCTTACCAGGGCCCTGATTGTGTTGCTGCAGTTCAGGCTCTAAGAGTATTTTCACTGTAACCCCCCCACTGCTCAGCAGCTGCCACTCAAAAGTTAAAGCTGTCTTTAGAATGAAGCCTGGTACAAAGGGCAGACTTTGGGAAGCTCAAATCATGTTCTAAAAAGTCTGTAGGTCTCCTTTTCAAACCTGGAATGGGCATGGACAGGGGGTCCATGAGAAATGCTGCTCTCAGCTTCCTGACTTTCCTCTCTGGCCACACCATCCCTGGATGCTGTTACCTTGTCAGCTTCTTTCATACAGATTTTTATTCAAAAAAGTGAAGTTAGAAGTCTAACAAGATCAGTCAAGAGTGTCTTGCCAGTGTGTATCCATACAGTCACAACATCAAGTAGCATTTCTATTCTGGGTTTCCAGATATTTTTAAATTATTTGGGAAACAAAACCCAACACCAAACAATTCTATTTCTTGTTACAGTTCAGTTAAGTACCAGCCCCATGAGAAATCTTGTTTTCTGTTGTGTCAAACAGTTTAGATTTGAATTTTGCATGCATACACAGAAGCTGAAAACTGATCAAAATGTTGAAATACCATGTGCTATGAACAGGTGGATACAATATGCAATATGTAAGTTTTAAAAGTTAGCTGCAGCAAATCTTCAGATACTCAGAGTGCAGTTTCAGAATTTCATTTTCCCTTTAAGTAATGTCAGTGATCCAACTGCCTAACCAGAGCCAAATGAGAAATCAGAATGAAAATCATAAAGCTGCCAGTCCTCAATTACATTTTCAAGAAACTCTTTCCAACCGTTTCATTTTCCTAATGTCCTGCATTATTTTAGATCTTATACTGAGATTACTTTTAGTGAAAAATGACTCAAAGGGGAATAAAAAAACCCTCACAAAAACCAGTTCAGTTTTCAAATTACTTTGTAGCTCTTTTCTCTTGACGTGTGCAGCAGGGAAAAGGTGTGGAGTAAAGGAATTCCACCTAAAAGAACCTGTTACATTAACCAGGGGAAAAAAGCTTAAATTTACCAATGGTCTCCATGGTGTCCCTCTCCTCTATCAGCAGCTGTGCTCTGGGAATGTCTATGTGCATCCTCAGTGTTTGCTGCTGCTTATTAAGTGTGTCTGATGTCCTGGTGTTCTTGCTGAAAACAAAAGAGAAGTGAACACGTTAACATGCAGCCTAAATGAAAAGATATTTGCAAACTTCCTCATTTTCAATCTGTCCAGCTCATAAAAACCAATGTAACCATAATCAGCAAAAAAACACTCATACATCTGATTTTGCCCTCTTCAGAACAAGTGCTTGGTATTAATTTATTGCATGTGGCAAGGCATTAGATGAATGCACAGTGTGGAGGGATGTGGTCTGTCCTCCATCAGTAGGAATCTGAAAACTTCACACAGTTTTCTTCGAGTGCTGTCACAATGAAATGAATAAACACACTTTGGAAGATGGACCTTTTCTTTCCTCCTCATGAATCTGAGTAAAGCAACACACAGATGATCAAACAGGTTGGTAGGAAAATGATGTCTTGAGTAATTTCTAATTGTTTTTTTATCTTTTCATTATTTTTAATTAACTAAGTTCCAAATACCACTTCGACTGATAAATGAAAAAGCAAATTAATAACTAGGCATGCTATTAATAGATTGCATAAAATAAATAAAGGCTTTAGTCCCATTGATGTTCCAAGACAAAAATTGCAAATCTTGTTTATATTCGTGGATTATGTCTAATTGATTGATGCAATAATCTAAAAAAGAACATAAACCAATTATTTTATCATCATGCAAATTGAAACAATTTCATTTTGAAGTTTGTGTACCAGAAAATGACTTCTTAAATGAGCTGTCTACCAAAAGCAAATGAAAATGGATGGTAAAACCAAGTGCCACAGTCATTTCTAGCACAGAGCTTGCATCAATAATCCTTCAGATTGCACTAAAAACTCAGGAACGTTTTGCCCTTTTAGATGTAATTACTCTCTGGATGAAATGAAATATTTGCAAATACTTCATGCAGGGAGGCTGAGGAGAGCTGAGACAAATCAGCCAGCAGTGTGATCCAGGTGCTCAGGCTTCAAAGGGCTGTAAGATCCAAGTGGAAACTCATTTTCTAGTGTAAAATAGCTGCAGATCACTCAGTTGAATTCTGCTTTGGCAGTGAATTATTGCTGTTAATGGAATCAGCAGAGCACTGTTAGAGTGATAAGCTCAGTTCTTCTGCGAGCGTGGGAGATTAATCCACGTGTGATGAGCCCTCATCTCCAGGAAATTTGTGTTAACTTCCTGCTGAGTCTCCACATGAGCAAGATCTGATTACCTCAGGTTTGGAGGTTCTTCTGGGGCTCCTTTTTGGAGGAATTTTCTAGCCATGTGGTCAGTGGTTCTGCTGCAAATCCAAGGGTGAGATCCACAAGGCATGTGGTAGCACCTCTCTGATTTTCACCTCCTGGCTTTCCCTGCTGTTGTGGTCCCCAGCATTAACACCATCCCAAATTTAATGTCTCTCTTCTCCTGGGTGATTAGATGGTGCTGTTCCCATCACATACACATGGATAGTTGAAATGCATTCAAACAGGCCACAGCTGGTGCCTCATTCACTCATCATAGAAGCAAAATATCAGGAGAGCCTCCTTCCTTTCAGACTTTTCTCCATATAAAATCAGGAGAGAATGGTCATCACAGGGTCTTACTAAACACATACATTTTCAAAGACATTTAGTATTATCAAATGCACATAAATTCCACCCTGGTGTTCTCCAAGTCTCTGCATGGAGTGGATGCCTCTCAAGTTGCCGAAATGTTAAGAGAATCAGAGAGTAATATTTTATCTGCATTCCAGATATGCTTGGATGCAGGTCCTTGGAAAGCTGGACTGCTCTGGACTTGCCCAAGCTCACAGAGCAAATGTAGAGCACCTGCTCCAGTGCCTCACTGCCCTCTGAGTAAAGAATTTTTTTCCTAATATTTAATCTAAACGTGCCCTCTTTCATTTATAGAAGGAAACTGATTTTTTCATGTCCGAATTCCATAACCCAATAGTTACAGAACACACAGAGGTAGACACATCTAAAATCTGTGCAGTGCATAACTGGGCCTGGGAAATGCATCACTGTACTCCCTGGGGATGCAGGAGACAAAGGGATGGAATCAAACTCCTGCTCAGAGAATGCAGATCCCAGAATCCCAGAGCTAGAGCCTCTTCAGCAGGATGAATGCTCTGGATTTCCATTATTAAAAATACTCAACCAACACAGGAAGCATCATTTGGACTGCAGGGAGCAGGAGCAGTTTTCCCCAGATCTGCAGTTTTACTGCTCACCTGACGAGAGAGAATTCCCAATCCCAACCTTGGCTCCAGAGATAGCTTCATGCAAAATATGTGGGAGGTCTTTCAAGCCAGAACTGGAACCCAGGCCGCTCTATATTCAGCAATATCCCCTGCTATTCTTGAGAGTTATTCCTTGGTTTGTGGGCTGTCTCTCCTCCTCCTTGCTGAGCTAATTAATTCCCCTGCATGCAGCAGTGACAGGGGGTGTCCAAACACAGCACAGGCAGCTGGCAGAAGCAAGGGGGTTGTTGCTGATTAGGATGCTGTCTCATTCTGGCTCAGGGAATTTTGAATTCTTTTTTTGCAGACCACAACAGCTCAGCTTTCAAGTTAAAAAATCCAAAAGTGCCAACAGCAATGAAGTGCCTCTAGGGCTTGGAAACAGGGCAAAGAGTTTTAAGGTTTCAGTTTTGAAGCTTCGTTAGAAGTATTTCTTAAAATGAATTCGGGCAAAAAATAGTTTAATGGTCTGGTGGATGAGGAGTCCAATGATGAATTCTTTAAAGGGATAAAATGTATGAATCTTTATTTTTTTTTTTATATTTGCAGACATAAAATTCCCAAACATAAGCATGTGGTTTTCTTTACTTATCAGACCTTGTAAGGATCTGTGTATTATAGAATTAATTCCCTCCGGTTCAAAGAATCTCTGAGCTCCAAATCATTAGGCACTGGGAGCCTGTCAGGAGACTGAGTCACAGAATCATAGATTCATGCCTTGGGTTGGAAAAGATCTTAAATCCCATCTCATTCCAACCCCCTGCCATGGGCAGGGACACTCCCACCATCCCAGGTTGCTCCAAGCTCTGTCCAGCCTGGCCTTGGGCACTTCCAGGGATGAGGTACCCACAACTTCTCTAGACAACGTGTTCCAGTGCCTCATTGCCCTCTGAGTAAAGAATTTCCTCCTAATATTTAATCTAAACTTACCCTCTTTCAGTTTGAAATCCTTGCCCCTTTTCCTGTCACTGTCTGCCCATATTAAAAATCCCTCTCCTTTTCCTAAGCTCCTTCCAGGTACTGAAGCACCTCAATGAGATCTCTCCAAAGATTTCTCCATTCTGAAGAATCTCAGCTCTCTCAGTAATTTGCTGTATTCTTTTACTCTATTAAAGTTCCTGCTTTTATCACTGTTTAAAACAGGTATTTGGGCAGGTGGTGCTTTGGTCTGAGTGCAGCTTTTATGTTGAGTCTGTGGATAAAAGGATCTTTTCCAGAGCAAGTACATTGTACAGGGCATTTTGAAAGAGTCCACAGCTTGTTGTAAAAACATATGGAAACTAAATCAGAATATTTGGGGATAAAAGATTCTTCACATTTTTGTACAAAATTTAAAAATTCAGTGAATTGCTAAACTGATTCACAGTGAACTGTTACAAAGAGCGTGGCTGGATGCCAAAAGAAACATTAAAAAGCTGGGCTTATCCAGCAGCAGGGATTTTTATTTGTGAGTGTAAGGTCTCAAAAATGAGTTGTGCTGACTTATCCTGCTCCACAGACATTTGACTTACACAGCCAAAGCCAGTGACTCTCAAAGCAAAGACTAAAGCTCCATTTTTAATCCACATTATAAACACTCATGAAAATCTCCTCAAAGGGAGAGATACACAAAGCTCCCTCCAGGCCTCACACCAAGCAGGGAATCATCTTTTCTGCCCTCTCCCCAAATACCCCGCTTCTTGATATTTTTATCATAGCAGATTTTGGTGAAATCTCAAAGATAAAATATATCAGGGGATTTATCATATGTGACTGTAGTTTTGGAGAGGGCTTATCATCCTTTGATTATTCACATGCTACATCTTCAGGAACATCTGTTGTCTCTGAGTAGCTCAGGTTTTGGTTGAAGGAATTTCACAGATTTGTCACAAATGAGAGTTCTCAGTTCAGGCAAGTCTGCAAATGTAAGGCTATCTCCCCCTATTTCCTCTGAAGTTCTGATTCAACAGTCATTTGCCCTTGTTCAAACTTTTAAAAAAGAAATATAAAATATGCTTATGTGATAAAACCACGATTATTTGTTAATAAATGAGATGAGAGGAACTGGTTTGATGATGATGTCTCAATGCTGGTGAAAGGAAAAGCCAAATGAAATGGTGGCTGGTGAGTTACCTGGAAAAACAGCCCTGAGCTAAGGACTGAGAGGGGTCCTGGCTGCTCTCTGAGTACATCATGTGGGGAGGACAAAAATTCCTTCATTTGGTAACCATCACCAAAGGAAAATGTGAGCAAAACCAGGGCACTTCTGCTGGAAGTTTGGTGAAGTTTTGTAAGTGTCAGAGGAGGAAGACTCTGCAGTGGCCTTGCAGAAGTGGTGACAAAGCTTGTGAAGCCAACCAGGGTTAGGGCAGAGCATTACCAGATTTGCAGAGGGACTCTGAGTGGTTGTCACTGGGACTGAAAGTCTCCATCCAGGGGTTTCAGCTCTCCCTGCTGGGTTTCTTCAGGGAACAGACTTTGCTGTGTGTGCTAACCTGTGCTGTCTTCTGTGACACCAGAAACCACCAGGGCAAATGTTCATGAAGCTGCTGAATCCCACAATTTGCTGCCAGGACAGCCAGGGAGGGGATGACCTGGGCTGCCTGACCAGTCCTGTTAACATCACTGGGTTTATTCAGGTATGGTGGCATAAAGCTGAATTTACACCAAACCCACCTCTCACCATGGCTTTGCTGAGTTTATTCGTACAAGGGAAGTGAACTTTATCATGGGTGAGGAAGTCTGGAGCATGGTTTGTGTGGTGAAATATCTATGACATTCTCAAATTTGTTGCTTAAATATAAAAACTATTTTCTAGCAACCCCAAATTCATTTGAACTCAAGAATAATCCCTTGGTGATCCCAGTTCCAAATATATGCAGTGGTTCTAAAGTTCAATATTTTCCCTAGACAAAACAATAAACATTGAAGATATGAAATTTCCAGCTTTGAAAGAACTGTGGTGCCAGAATAGTCATTATGATGCAATTGAACAACTGAATTAGATTCCTGAATGCTGAGCTGATGGAAAAGAAGTGAAAAATAATAAATGGATTTACCTGCTCTTTTATACCTTTGGGTACAAGCAGCTAACAACAGTGAATTACATAAACAGAGCTGCAAAGCTTAGAGATATTCAGAGCCAGAAATTTATTGCCTTTAATCAGATGATCTCTGAAGAGCAATTACTTTGATACATATTATGAAAATATTTTTCAGAGTAGGAAAAATGTCCAAATGGACTTACATAGCTTCTCTGATTTCACCTACTAACACGAGTTTTCTGGTTTTTTGTCATTGTAACCCCTCACACTGGCCACAAAGTGTCTTCTTTCTCCCATGCCTGTGATTCCCCAAGAGGGAATCACAGTTCTTAATAGACAGACAAATGGTGTGTTTTGGAAAAGGGTTTAGGAATAACAAGTTTACTTCTCCATTTGTCCCTACAGCAATTCTTAAATATGATACTACAGTTGACAGATATTTTTCAGTTTAAAAAAACCCATAAAATTCAATCTGTTCTTACCTCATAAGCATTTCAGCCAAACTCTTTGCATCTAGAAGAAAATAGAAGAAATGTCATCACAAATGAAAATCTATTTGAGAGATGCATTATTAACAAATTATTTGAATCAGCCATGTGTAGAGACCACTGCTGTTTCTCAGATCATTAGCAAGAACAAAAGAGTGTCTAAAAGTCCCTGCTTTTGCTGAAATTGCATTTCTGCCCCTAACAGCCCAGTTTATTTCCTCTGTAGCACCAAAGGTGATAAGAGAAATACAAGTTACCATTGGCTTAACTAGAAAAAAAGCTACATAAACATATTAGAAATAGGAACAATTTAACAAATAATGGTAATCTCTATTCCTTTGTGCCACGGGTAGCAAATGAACAGGTGAAGGAAGAAGAAAAGACAAAAAAATAGGAATTTTGATATCCATCTCTGGGCAAGAGTCAAAGCCAGGCTGGATGAGCAGTTGCCAGCATATCATTTCCAAACCAAATGTCATTGCACGAGATCTGAGCAAGGGAGGGCTCCAAGGAGTCAATTTAAAATCACAGAATTCCTGAGGTTGGAAAAGACCTCCAAGAGTCCCAGCTGTGCCTGATTCCCACCTTGTCCCCAGCCCAGAGCACTGAGTGCCACTTCCACACCTTCCTTGGACACCCCTAGGGATGGGCACTTCAAACCTCCCTGGGCAGCCCCTGCCAAGGCCTGAGCCCCCTTTCCATGAAGAAATTCTTCCTGATGTCCAACCTGAACCTCCCCTGGCACAAACTTGCTTGGTTGCACTCAAACATGAATATTTTTCCACCAGCAATAATTCAAAACTGCTGTTGGGTCTTCAGAGTATGGTCTACATATGAAACAGAGGATGATTTATTCCCACATGGATCAGCCCTGCAAAATAAGACACTGCTGAAGGAAAAATATTCCTCCTGTTCTTGTCATTGCTGCTATTATTAGCAGAAAATCCTTTGGGGATATAATTATTTCAATACTTATCACTTCAAAAGACACAGCTGAAGTTTGGTTTTTCAGGTAGGCTTCTGTAAAACTTTATCAACATAATACACTAATTTCTGTGGTATCATCCAGCAAAAAACAGGCAGCTCTGCTTTGTTCTCCTGCAGTCTGCTGCTAAACAAATACACTTAAAATGCTGATTCCCAAGTCCTTTAGTTGATCACAGGGCAACAAAGCAGCCTTTTGTGCAACCAAGTGAAGAAAATCTGAGAAGAAAGCAATTTCAAGTTCTAAGTTTTCAAACAACTCTTATATGGAAGTTTACATCTTCTCTTTTATCTGCTGCTTGTAAATCTACCAGCACCTGCCAAAACATTTGCTGAATTTGTCTTTGTTTTCTCCATCCCACCTTTTTTATTCCTCAATCACCTCCAGACTCTCCAACACCTAGAACAATTTCCTTACTTGTGATCCTATTAAATACCCTGCCTTTAGAATTCCAAGGATGCAGACAGAAATAAGCCACCATCTCTTAACACATCTCTAAAGCTTGTGTTGAACTAATTTTTAAAAGGAATGGACAGAGGGCTTTTTTTATTCATTAAAAAACTCAGCAAAACCTCTTTTATCTACTTTTCTATATTGTATTTTTCTGACACAGTGCCAGCTTGCCCCTCTTTAAGTTTTATTCCTCATCTACCACTGGAGAATCTGGAATTCTATGCTCCCTCTAGGTCTGTTTGCTCCACTCCTTCATTTTTAACCTTCTTCCATCCCTTTCAGCACAAAGCATGGAAGATTCCTGGTGGAGGGAAGGATGGTTCATCTGAGGTGTCTCATCTAAACCAAACAGTGCTTCATTTGGGCGCTCAGAATTCTTATTTTTCACTTGGAATGGGATTGTCTTTGCCATTAACACTTTTAAGTGGTAGTGCCTAGTAGATGACAATATCTTTGCCATCAGTCATAAAGCAAAAGAACAACTCTGCTGCTCCCAAAGGCGTTTTGTTACTGACTTCCAAAAACCCAGGAAGGGACAAATTTCTTCAGAAGAATACAAAATAGCCAAACAAACCCAACACAATAATAATAATGACATTGTCTGCAAGTAATGGGGTTTTTTTCAGCATCTTTTATGATGTTTCTTGCTATTTTAGCAGTATCAGGATCATGAAGACACTGTGCACACATTCTCCCTCTGGCACACATAATCAGGGTGGTTTAATATGCAAATATTGTTTTCATTCAGCCAGCAGCTTTTTGAAGCAATTGCTGCCTCCTTAAGTGAAGTCTGTGGGTATTTGTGCAAGGAATTCACAACTCAAGAAAAGCAGAAGGGACAAAGTTGAAAATTATTACAATATACTTCAGTTTGTTTTTTGTAATTTTTTCATCCTAAATGGCAAAGATTCTCCCTCATGTGTTCTCAGGTGCTGCCCAGCACACAGATGATTTCCATGCTGCATCTGGAAAAAAAAAAATCACACCAATTCCTGTATGTGGCACATAAGTGCTCGTAACACAGGTTGATTCCTGGTTAAAGAGATGCAGAGGAGATTGTGCAACTTCAGTAAAAAATAACATGAGGCATCAGCAAAAGCATGCAAAGTTTCAAAAGCTGAATGAGAAGTACTGAAGGGAAAAAAACACCTCTGTCAGCTGAGTTTAAATTTGCTAATTATCCAAGCAGATTGTTCAAATGGTGAGCAGAACTGCTGGAGTTAATGATGGGCACACAGGGTGGTGTGGGATGGGATAAGAACAAAGGTGGCAGGAATAAAAAGGGTTCCTCTATCCATCAAACCAAAATCCAGAAGCCTAAAAGTAACTGAATATCACAGAATTATGGAATGGTTCTGGATGGAAGGGACCTTAAAGCTCATCCACTTCCACCTCCTGCCATAGGCAGGGACACCTTCCACTGTCCCAGGCTGCTCCAAGCCCCAGTGTCCAACCTGGCCTTGGACACTGCCAGGCATCCAGGGGCAGCCAAAAAATCTCTGGGAATTCACTTCCAGGGCCTGCCCACCCTGCCAGGGAACAATTCCTGCCCAAGGTCCCATCCAGCCCTGCTCTCTGGCACTGGTAAGCCATTCCCTGGGTGCTGTCCCTGCAGCCCTTGGGAATTGTCTCTCTCCAGGTTTCCTGCAGCTCCTTCAGGCCCCTGAGCTCAGCCCAAAGCTTCTCCTGTCCAGGCTGGACAATCCCAGCTGTGCCAGCCTTTCCTCCCAGCAGAGCTGCTCCAGCCCTCTGCTCATCCTGGGGCTCCTCTGGGCT